>JARJLF010001262.1:0-88415 GCA_029378395.1 Mycena leptocephala | reverse complement strand
ATCAGTATGCATCACATCTCCTCCGGCATTTCAGGAAACGCAGTGTCAGCAAAGTCTAAGCTATCTACAACTTCTTTCTGGATTGCTTCCTCCTCTTCACCACCCGATTTTGATGCCAAGGTACGCAGCCAATCTTCTTCTTCAGCGGCAATTGGGGCAGATTACCAATCTGCCATGAAGTTGAGCTGAGATTTCTTGTATGTGAATTTGAGCATCTGCAACGCTTCCATCAACATAGGGTTAATTCGGTTCCGCCGTTTGGTGTCAGTCTCGGCTGATGACGAGAAAACTCGTTCGGATGGAACGGAGGTCGCTTGGATTGGACCAAAGTCAAGGAAAAGGCGATAGATTGTTGGCCATAACGTGTGTCCGTGATTCTGTAGAACAACAGGAGCCATTAAATTATTTTGAAGACGTATATGACGAGGTGCCCAGGCATTCCCTTTTTATTGGATTTTTTGGGACAGTGACGGTGAGCGGTTTTGAGAACGTTGTGGAGACACTTAAGAGGTCGGTCACATTTTGACAAGATCACATTGACCAACGAAAAAACGTCATGTCGGATGGAGCAGCACAGGAGAGCGCGCGGTGCGCAGCACAAGGATGGCACGGCTGCTCCATTACGCCGTCCGACCTCCGAGCAAGACATGACAAAGGTGATATGACTCAAGCCCGCGCCGCTACGCCCCCCAGCGCGAGCGCGACTAAAGTACTGTGCGAGCTACGATGAGAAGCTTAGACGCGCGTGCGCTATTACGTTAGTACTATCTCGCTCTCGCTTCGAGCGATGAACCCTACTTTCGCGCTCTCTAGCTTCGAGACTTTCGTGAAGGCGTGAGAGCGCTCCGGGAGCTGGGCTAAAGACGCTGTGTCTTGTGAATGTCGCCTTCCATTGTTGTTAGTAAACGTATGCTAGATACTCGGCGCAACCGACAAAGAGGTAGACGACTCCATCGTGTTCGAGGAGATTCTGCACCGTCTCCCCGAGCTGAAGAGGCTAAAGGCATCCCAAGTTTGTCTTGTTTCAGGCAACAATACTTACCCTTGTCGATACGTAGATCGTTCTGTGTGGCCCAGAGATGTGCGGCGGCGGCCGCAGCCCTAGGACTAAAGTCGTTCAATGTTGCCAGTGGGTAATTCGTCTTATCATCCACCAGCCCTATCACGCCCTCTTTCAGACTGTGCTCAACACGCGGGCGTGGACAAGTCCACCAGTATGTCTCGGAGTAGGTGCTGGTGATCCATTGAAGGGCCCTCTGACTTTGTTTAGTACATACCACTCCTTTGTTGTCAAGGCCGCTCTTTCGACACCCCCGATCTCTGTATTGCATTCAATTCCGCCGCTGCTGAAGACTGCAAATCCTGGCGCCGGACTTTGGAGGTTCTGCTTCAGCGCAAGATTCCCTCGATTTTTACTGTGAGAACGCACGTTTCTGGGTACTTCCTTCTGCTGAACGATGCCCCAGGCAGACAATTTTGAAGACGCCAATGTCGACTCTGCCGCGTTGACCGGCGCAGGAGCAAGCTTTCACTCTGAGCGGGGCGTGGTGCGTAACCCATGGGGAAGCGTAAAGTTGATTCCACGGCAGAACAACGTGTTTGGCTTCTCTGCCTCGAATCAATGGATTGCAGGGGCCTTTAGCTAGGATACATCCGGTGTACACCTTCTTCAATACAGCTGGTAGCTATCACCGCGGAATTCCTCGTCGGGTCAATCGATGGGTTGACCGAGTCCGGGAAGATATTGAAGGAGTTTGTGGGCATGGTCCTGCTGTCCATCGTCGGGAACGCCGCTGGTACATGCTCCATTCATCGATCCATCCCCTTCGGGGTGCACCTCACAGGGTTTGATCTTATTCTCTCCAGAGCATGTGTCGGCCGTGACGGTTGCTGTGATGGACAAAATGAAGCTCAGCATCGGCGTTGCTGTTGGCTCCAGTATCGTAAGTCTCCTCACCTTGCCTCTGTTTGAGTGTTAGACTGAGCGACATGTTCTCCCCAAGAAAATCGGGCTCTTTGTTATCCCGTAAGGCAATTGTGAATAATTTCAACACTTCCAGCCATTTTTACTGTAACCTTTGCTCGCGGGGAGCTCGGGACAAGACTTTGGTGGCCCATCAACACATGAAAGCTTAAATACGGTAAGTGCCTGCCTTTGCCTTGCCGAACACAGCTAAAACGCTTCATAATCCGGGCTCGGGACTGATTGTTGAAGCGCCCTCCAGACCGGAAATGTACATTCGACCACTACCTCAAGGTTCAAATTATTACCCTGAGCTTCCCGCGAGCAAGTGATTGAAAGGAACTGACGCCCAAGGTTCAAATTACTGCCCCGGGCTTCCCGCGAGCATGCCATTGAAAGGAACGAAAATTCAGGGAGCACCGTCGATTATTGGCCTGTAATTGTATTCGATATCCGCTGTTGACCTTCCCGATCGTAGAACCAGTGGGACATTGGCAAAGTTTTCCTAGCAAGTAGTGGGATGCAGTCGCATAACACATTTTAGCTCACCTCATCTCCCTAGCCAGTCACATAGACACAGTGTCGTCTGTGCCCACGTACAGCTCTCCGTCATAGTAAAACCCACGGGTTCCGCCGGCGCAGGGGCGTTGGTAAGGCATACCACGAGTGCACCCGCGGGTGACTCGGATCCATGACCGCGAGTACCCATGGTCGAAAATCCTGTACTCAGATCCGTATGAGTATTGTTCCCACGGATGACTCGGATCCGTGGATCTAATACCCGTGAGTATACAAGTACTTGTGAGTTTGTAAAACCTGCAGGTACTCATGAGTACTTGCGAGTATCTAGTCCAACGGACTCCCTAAGATGCTGTCGGTCCCTTCATCATCCCTAATCTTGGAGATCTGTGTTATTTTAACTCAATTATTGGCTTTCTCATCAGCCAACCACGCAAATTCAACTCAGTCTCTGGTCAAATTTTGTTTGTGTATCCACTCACAATAGATTTCATAGCCATCAAACTGATCCATTCAAACACATACATACTGGGTTGAAAAACACAAGCAACTGAATGCATAGATAGCAAAATGGAGCACTAAAATAAGTCACCTGAAATATTGTTGGGTTCCGCGGGTACTCATGCGAGTATTCCAGTTTGCCAAAGTCAAACTCGGATCCGTGGTGTACTCGTGGGAACAAGTACTCGGATCCGCGGGTTTGCATACCCACGGGTTTTCCCATGGATCAACCTGTATTGACCCACGGGTTACCCGCACTTGTGGTATGCCTTAGGCGTTGGGGCACGCCACTGGTGTCTGTGGACCCGGGTTCTGTGTCAGTGTACGGCTCGCCTTCGATGTAGAATCCGTTGGTATTGCTGGAAAATTCTTTGGCCGACCCAGAGGCGCGCGCGCTTTGTGTCCGGCTGGACGCGGGATGGGTGGTGCCGCTGGACGCGCGATCGTGTCGCTGGTGACTGTGGAGGCCGTCCCAGGGCTTCCCGTGCCAGCCGCTTCATGGGAGATGACCGCACCGGTCCCCGCGACGCTCACAGGCGTCGCCGGTCCCTCCACTTTGCCACATTTTTTGTATTATCAACCTGAACCTGCATAACAATAGCGTGCTCTGGGGACCGTGGTACGTATCTCGCCGAACTTGTGGACCCCTCACAGAGAGCATGCTGGTCCCTCATTTTTGGGGAGGCATAGCCGGCGAACGTGGATGGACCCCGCATGGGCACGACAAATGAGCAGTCTTTAAATTCTAGCCGGTATTAAACCCTCCAGGACTACTGGTGTGTGGCGGTCAAGAAACAGAAAGAACAGCGAGCAGGGCCGCACAGACGGGCATGGGCACAACCGATGAGAATCAGTGAGTCTGTGGCCGACGAAGAAAAAGCCCGAGTTGCCCTTGATTGACTGTCTTGGTAGGAGGGCCGTCGTGGGAATAATCGTGTCGCAAATTCCCGCCGTGGTCAAAGAATTAAGTTGCAGAAATGCTGGAGTTGGAACCAAATCCTCTGAGTAGAAGGAGATACAGTGGCGGCAAAAAGGAATGAGCGCGGTCGTTTGGGCTCACTTCTGCACCGAATCACTCCAAATAAAATTGTAGCAGGATGCTTAAGAAATCTCATGAAGATATGCACCATTTAAACCATATGACACCTGGTTCAGTGGCCCGCAATAAAATAAATGAGCGTTTTTCGTAAAATCGAATCTGTGGAGTCATACTAGTACTGTATTCAAAAATGGTGTATACAGCGTGAAGGTACTTGGAAAACTGACCTCACTGACATTTCAGTTGACCTGTATTAATAGGATTTTGCTCCATGGGGTTTGAACCAAGCTCGGTGCACCAAGTTTGATGCCATTTTTATTATAAAGCGTAGGCTCGTCCCCATCCGGCTGCGCACAAATAGATGTATACACATCACTCGTGGAACTCGCATCAGGTGTAGTCGACTGGGCTTCTTCGGCGCTGATTTGGCTGATGGATATTCTCCCCACCATTTCAGAGGTGGGGACTTCGCCATGAGACGATGCAAGGGCCCGGAAACTTTGAATAAAAGTGTAAAAGCTGCCTATATGAAAGATGATTCTGTATCGAATGAGCCCAACATGTTTTTCGCACTAACCTCCTCGTCGCTGAGTGGTCCGTGCGCGGACGATGAGCTCGAGTTGTCTTAATACCCCAAAACGTCAACCGTGACAGGTTCACGAACTGATAATCCCGGTAGCGCGCTGTCGCGGTAGTCCTGTTGTTACCGTGGGGGTCCGATCGGGTCAGATTCTTATTACATAATCGTCGGAGTTTGAAATTGACCAAGCACTAGTGTCTCTCAAAAGAGTGCCTTTTCCCCCAATTTAACTTCGTAGCGTCGCTTAAACGTCTTCCTAAGCATTCTATCTCTTCAGAATGTTGTGCATCACAAGGGAATTGCGGTTTCCGAAGTGTGCGACTTCTGATAGTGGCCCCAAGGAAAAATGATTCTCGGCTGCAACTGATATTTAAAAAATGCCCGAAGCTTGGAATAACAAATCTCCACTCAAGGCAACTAGTCCTAGGTGGTTTATGAATGAATACAGTGAGCTCCATTATCACCGCCCGTTTTTTATCGACCTGTGATTATGTAATAAGATCCTGACCGGATCGGACCCCCGTGGTAACTACCAGACTTCAACAAACGAGGTACGAGTTTCAATGTTGAAGCGTCTGTCTACGAGAGACTACTGTCGCGGCAAAGCCCACTAACCTGTCCACCATTAAAAATCTTTGATACACCTTCGTGTTCAAGTCCTGACGACATTTCAAAACAAAATTTACCTCTTTCAGTACATGTGACTACGAGTATTCTTGCACCTGCCGAAGGCCAAGCAGAGGGTGAGTTGACCTGCAAGGCAGAGGAAATATTGCCACAACCTGGACCCATAGTAGGCTCGTAACCAGCCTGCCTACGAACCGCAAAAATGTGGCGAGCACTTTGCCGTAGGCAGGCTGGTACTTCTCGGGAATGTCAATTGGGCTGTCGCGGAGTCTGAAATTAAGGTGTTCATTTGAGTGAGGCCGATGACGCAATGAGCCGCGGCAATTCCGGAGATCACGGTCCGAAGTTGTTCTCCACTAAACTACCTTCAGGTTTTACGGTGTTCTGTACCATAAAGAGGAAGTATAAGGAAGCCAAATTAGAGGGATACAGTTGTAATTTATTATCCCAGCTTCAACTGAAAAATAAGCTTCAAAACTGAGCGTAAACGGAATAAGATTGTGAAAAGGTCACTTAAATTTCAAACTCCGCGACAGCCCTTTTGACAACTCCGAGAAGTACCAGCCTGCCTACGGCAACGTGCTCGCCACATTGTTGCTTCTCGTAGGCAGGCTGGTTACGAGCCTAGACTATTCTGTTCATCCGCATGCCACCATCTTTATCCGCTGCCTCTGCATTTACCGTCGTCGGTGAATCCGACGGCGAGTGAATTGACTCGGATGTTCTCCACTTCGCGTTTTCTCCTGAGTTACCGTCCTAAAGCGAGATCTTTTTGTTGAACGGTAACACGTTTTGTGTGAATGGCAGCAAGATTTGTATCCCCAAACAGAGATACCAGATATGCCTCTGCTGCTTCCTGTAGCGATTCAGGTGCAGATGACTGGAACCGCGCGTCCTTCTGCAAGTGCGAGGTCAGTCTCGACCCACGCAATTAAGGCACTAAACTTTGTAATCCTTTGGAATCTCTCGGACCAGCCTTTGAAAGGGAAGTTTGCGTATCAACAGCTGTGTTGTTTTTTTATATTTCTAGATTTCACGGAGAGCAACAAGGGGTGCTCAATTATTAGTTCGAACCCGTTCAGTTCACGTTTTAATTCAAAAAATCATAAATCATTTGATCGCCGAGTCTCGGCTCGGCTAGCGTACGCGTATCCCAATCGGGCCACTCTCTGATGCCACGAACTACCAAGGCGCAAACACAATCGGACATCATCTACGCTGCAGAGGGGCCGATGGCTGCCTCGATTGCCCTCGAGGATGACCAACAACTGCTTTCATTCGAAGATCAAGAGGTATTTTAGCACCGAACTTTTTGAAGATGATACCTCGGAGGTTCGAGATTTTTGCACTGAATTGGACGTCCCCAAGCGCACTCCACGAAGACGCGCACCGTGACGCGCTAGCGGTTCGCACACCATGACAGAGCTCATGGGCCGTCGTATCTGTTGCACGCGGGCCTGCCTCAATGTAAGGGACGCGACGCAGGCAGAAAGAGAAGGACCCAGAGAGGACGCCTGCTGCGACGCAATGATTTGACAGACAAGATGATGCAATCTTGCGCGGCCGGGGTGCCGAATGCTTCTTGAAAAGCCCAGAAGGGCAGGTGACCCAAGAAAGGCTTGGGCACTTGATTCCGAATGAGGCAGGGGTAATCAACTTGAAAGCCCAGCCTTCAAAATTCATTCGCGAGCTGCTGAACTGATGAAAATATTGTATTCTTGCATGGATTGAGTCCTAGAGACTGTACCGATCTGTATGGTAGCAACGTAACGCGTACCGCGGCCTCCAAAATGTTGCTTAAATGCAACGCTGAATTTTCGACTTTTCCGGGCTCATTTTGGGGAATTTTTCGGCCCTGAGGCCATCATCTTCCCAATGAGGCAACTCCGGTACCAAATGAGGCAACCGGTTGCTGACTGGGAAACAGATTCTTGCGTAACGCTGCCTCGAGCGTTGCTACCATAGGGATTTTCAGCAAGATATATAGTCGAAGCTGTCTTAAGCCATAGCTGTGGCAACTCATGATCTGTTAAACCCCATACATCTTTATGGTCCACCAAGTTGGTTCTTAATCGAGGACAGGGTGAAAGAGGGCTGAACCAATGCATAATCTCGGCAGTAGGGGACGTTCTAGAAATGCGTGGACAGCATTGATTGCCCAGAGACCCGGAAAGAGGCCGCTTTCCTCTGTGCTCACCTCGAAGCCCAACATGAAATTCTCGTGCGGTTTCACCCCGAGGTCGTCGGGCACTTTGATCTGTGCCGGCTGTACACCCCGACGCTGCAGATCGTGGAATACCCGGAGGCCTGCGAACACGCCAAGCGGAACATCCGTTACGCGGTCGACCACGGCGCTTTGTTCGAGGTCAACGCGGCGATCTCCTCGCGTACGTACATATATCCCAACGGTGTCCGTTGAAAGGCGCTCACTGCCATACTGGAGACCGGGGAACGTTTGACGCTGTCAGACGATAGCCACGTTCCGCATGCCGTTGGGCTCAACCACGGACGGCTCCCGGCATATCTGCGACGCGCGGGGGTGACGGAGTTGTGGCGCCTACAGCAGTCGGAGATGCCCAACGCTACTGGCAGGAACGTCAGTGCGGTAAAAATGGATCAGCATTGCGGGGATCATCCGTTTTGGACTTATTTCTCATCCGAATTAACCGGAGAGCCGGCATGAGGCACAAGATGTTTCGTGCTTTCAGCGTCGTCTTGATTGTATGATAGCAGACAAAACTTTATGACCACCCGGAGTTTTGACCGGTTTCTTCCCAGATGCGAGGGTTGGACACAGAATCGAGTGTTTTATTGATAAAATCTTCATTTCAGAAAAAACGGCGGTGATCTAAGCGTGGGGGGAAAAAAGCGCGAAATCTGGGCCAAAATTTTCAAAAGTTAGTATATCCCAGTGACCGGCAGCATGGTCCTGGCTGGCCACTCGGCCTGAGTGAGTGTAAAAAACGACCCACTGGCACACCTGAGTCCATGGGATGAATGTTTTGTTTTTTTGTGTCTGGGGCGGGCACCGCAAAGGAAATTGATGGCATAGCACAGCCACCGGGTACCACCGGTCCGCCATCAAAAGCGCGAAATCGGGCTCAGAAAATAAAAATTTCGAATTTCAGAATTCTGCTCCGAGGGATTCATAAAGGACCTTCCTACTGTGGTATTTCCACACTTGAATCGAAAATCCGATAAATTCTGAGTGACTAGTATGGGTTATCAAATCGGGACTCAAACAACCCTGCGCGACCATAGTCTGTTGTTAACCGCGCCACCGTGTTTGGTGGCCGCGTTATTATATAATCGTTGGAGTTTGTGAAATTTTGCCATGCCTATTTAGCACTTCCAGGACCCCCATCCTCAAACTTTGAGAGAGAAAGGAGATTTAAACCCATGTCTGACCCCAAATATGTCTTTAAATTTTTATTTTTCAACTTTCATTCTCACGGAATAGAAAGAGTACTATCTGAGACCCCCTACCTGGCCACCCTACCTAGTTGGCCACTTGGGAGCTAGAAGGCCAGGGCTTGGTAATTGTGACTGGGCATGATATACGAACAGAGTACGACCTCCAACGAAGGTCCAGACCAAATTTCAGCCGAAAGTGATGGGTTGATCGAAAGTCACGGCATCGCGGATCGGAATTCGAGGCGTGGGGACATCAATTTCTTGTCATCGCCACACTTGCCGTGGCTATTTCTCCATCATTTCTTCGTCGATCCACGACTTTTGGGACTCGTTCTGATCCCCCGATGCTGGGCGTCTGTCTGTGATGCTACTTGATGGCTATGGCCTCACTACTCTCTTTTAGACACTAAGGAAAGCACAACTGCTTTTTTGGGTCAGCCATGCTGGCCACCGTCGCGGTACACGATACCGCCATGCCATCGGTCTGGAAGCTTACAGAGTACTTTTTACTATCCAATCCTTCATTCTGAGAGGTATTACTAAATTTTATCCATTCATCTCTGATAGCTCTGCAGGCCATTATCTCAAACCGCCCAATTTCGGTCTCGCTAATAGTCAGATTTTTTGGAGGAGCTACCAGCGTCTTGTAATAGAGTTGGGGGCTCAGTTACATCCCAATACTTATTAAGCAGCCTGGATCTCAATTTGGCCCATCTAGGTGTTTCTTCCACTTGTAGGACACTCGTTCATTTCACGACCCTGATTTTGGGGTTTCGCATCGGTCGGAACCAGATTTTCTGGCCTTTTGTATGCCTTATATATACACCACAACTGTGTGAGATAGTCAATACAATCTCCCTCTTTGATTTAGAGCGCAAGTGGCGTGCATTTGAGAGCTCAGGCCATTATTTAGCGGGGTGGCCAACTAGCCTGTTATTTGGCCATGCTGTACTACCGCACAAAGGAAATTCACTTCCGACTCAAATGTTGGGAAACTTTGGGAACTTAGGGTATTGAATCCTTCTTAGGAAGCGTGCCTTCGTTCTGAAACAGTTGGGTGCACATAGGGTTAGCGGACAGATTGAGATTGAGGCATGAATGCTTAGGTGGCCAGGTAAGGGGTCAAATATAGTAGATTATGTCAGGATTTGTCATTTGTTGAGCCATCAAAGTTCAAACTCCTGGTTCTTCGACTCTGCCGCCGCGAGTTAGGTGAGAAAGTTGCTCAATTTATGCTAATAAATACTAATGTGACTTCATATTTGTGAAAAACTTGTTCTGGAATGCATACCAGCATCCAAATTGTTTTTATGATTTGTAATAACGCGGCCAGCGATCGACGCATCAACCTTTTCGACAGACTACAACATGCGAGGTACGAGCACTCTATTGTTGTAGCGTCTGTTTATAAGAGACTAGCGCGACCAAAAGCGCCTTGTAGCGCTAAATTGAACCATCGAAATTTCGCTTCACTTTGAATATCCATCTGGAACATATTGCTCGACGACCTGGGGGAAGTTCCACCAGCTCAAAAGTCTCATTCTGCCAACGAATTTGGGAAGCTGATATTACTGTCCTGCGGTCCAGGCCACAGTATATGCGGCAACCACATCCTGCCGTGATCCAGATAAGAGACTAGGGTTGTCCGAGCATCAGTCAGATCCCATAGGTAATGCCAATCTTCCTGGCCAGCATCGGCGAGTGGGAAAACCGTGCTGGCACTCTCCACCACGATCTGTCTCCGGGTCGAGCACAGATGACATTCATAAAATATGCTGCGCCAGCCGCTACGATAAGTGCATCAGAAGATGCGCGTTTCTCTTGAGGTTCAAGATCCGCAAGCTCTTGCATGAGCCATGAAGTTGCCACAGTGTTGAGCAATCGATATTCCCTGCAGGCCGTGAGTTTTCAGATTTTATCATTGGCATGGCAATACACGTACCAGACCATTACTGTGTTATAGACTGCAAACACACCCTGCAGATTTATTTCTTCTACTGCAATATCCTCCCAATTGGCCCAACGCCCCCAAAGAGCAAGGTGTGTTTGGCTTTGGAATAGCTGTGTTTGGTTTTGGAATAGAGTGCCCAGTGTTTGGTTTTCCAATAGCTTTGTTTGGTTTTGGAATGGAATGCCCATGTTTGGCTTTGGAATAGTTGTGTTCGGTTTTGAAATAGAGTGTCCTGTGTCTGGTTTTCCAATAGATGTGTTTAGTTTTGGAATAGAGTGCCTCATGTGTGGTTTTCCAATAGCTGTGTTTGGTTTTGGGATAGAGTGCCCTGTGTTTGGTTTTCCAATAGCTGTGTTTGGTTTTGGAATAGAATGCCCATGTTTGGCTTTGGAATAGCTGTGTTTGGTTTTGAAATCCGAAACCATTGGAAAGTCAAACACAGGGCACTGTATTTCAAACCAAACACAGCTAGTGGAAAACCAAACATGGGGCACTCTATTTCAAAACCAAACACAGGGCACTCTATTCCAAAACCAAACACATCTATTGGAAAACCAAACATAGGGCACTCTATTTCAAAACCAAACACATCTATTGAAAACTAAACATGGGGGACTCTATTTCAAAACCAAACACAGGTATTCCAAAGCCAAACACAGCCATTCCATTCCAAAACCAAACACAGCTATTCCAAAGCCAAACATGGGCATCCCATTCCAAAACCAAACACATCTATTGGAAAACCAAACACAGGGCACTCTATTTCAAAACCAAACACAGCTATTCCAAAACCAAACATGGGGCACTCCATTCCAAAACCAAACACAGCTATTCCAAAGCCAAACATGGGCATTCTATTCCAAAACCAAACAAAGCTATTGGAAAACCAAACACGGGGCACTCTATTTCAAAACCAAACACAGCTATTCCAAAGCCAAACATGGGGCACTCTATTTCAAAAGCAAACCCATCCATTGGAAAACCTAACACAGAGCACTCTATTCCAAAACCAAACAGCTATTCCAAAGCCAAACATGGGATTCTATCCCAAAACCAAACAAAGCTATTGGAAAACCAGACACGGGGCACTCTATTCCAAAACCAAACACAGCTATTGGAAAACCAAGCACAGGGCACTCTATTCCAAAACCAAACCAGCTATTGGAAAACCAAACACATCTATTGGAAAACCAAACACCGGGCACTCTATTACAAAACCAAATGTATCTAAATATGGGGCACTATGGAAAGCCAGAGCACCACGCTCTGAAACAGTTGATCAGATCAGCCCTTCGGGTGATGGCCGTCATTACGCCGTGAACCCAGTCAAGACGAAAGTGACTATCCTCTACCTTCTGCCACTAGATACTGATTTCAAGACATCACAGAGGATCTCTATACTCCCCATACATCAATTAGCCCCCTAATTTCGGCAAAGATATAGTCAGAGATCTTTAGAACGGAGTATTCAACGCGGTCAAACCATTCGTCTTTAGGTGTAAAACGACTGCGGGAGATATGTAAGCAGTCATTTGAAGATTCACATTAGAGCTGAACCTCTCCAGATGCCTGAGGCCAATGGAATCAATAAATACTTCCCATACAGTTTCCAACTATGGCCGGAACCATTTTCTGTGCGTTCCTAACCATATTGTATAATCCATTCTAGAAACTTTGCTTCTGGGCACATACAAACCAAAGAGGAACATTGCTCTCACTTTGAACCTTTCAAGGGAACCTCCTCGGATTTCTTGAACATATTATTCAACCGAGCCTATATTAGACAGGATGCGCACGAGCCGCATGCGGCTTTTGGCTCTTGTGCAAAGCCGCAGCGGGTTTCGTGTTTATTTTGAGTTAAACACCATCATTACATCTCCAAACTTCTATTAGACGCCTGAAACACTTAAATCTTCAGTACTGTGGAATTTGTCTGCGAGGAGAGCTCTGGAAACCCGTTTTTTTCACGGCATCGCTCAAGCCGCTGAATTGTTGGCTCCTCTGATACACTGTTGGTGCTCTACCCGGACAGCCTCAATATACGATGGTCTACTATACACTTGTTTTACATGTATTCTGGTGAGATATATGTTGTTGAGGCCCCAAATCTTCTGTTTTGGGTGCGGCTTTGCACAATGTCCAAACGCCGCATGAAGCCGCATGCGGCCCATGCGGCGTTTGCGCATCCTGTCTATTGACCCCGCGAGACTCTGCCAAACCTATCTTTCAGAAGCGATGGGATAAAATTGCCTGGATTTGGGCAAAGATACCATAGAGTACTGCTCGGTTCAACAACCTGATTTATTCAATCATTTCCGTGACCCAATGGCCAGTTTGGGTGGTTCGGGCATCTCGGACATGTTCAAATGTAAGGAGAATTGAGCTTTCTTGGCATTTTAGGAGCAATGGAAGTCTTACAAGTCTGAATTACTCTTTAGGGTACTTGAAAGCACTCCATTCATCCGGAATTAGGGGTTTTATCTTTGTATAGTCCGAGAAATCACAAAGACAGTAGTCCACTTTGGAACATACATCATACATAACACTTTGAAGTATAACGTCAGCTTCCCTCGTAGTTTAGGTGTCACCTGATACCCCCTTGAACATACACAAGCTGAACACATTTTAAACTTCTTCCAATTTAGAATGTCCGGCGGCCATCACTCAGCACCTGATGTCATCATTTGTTTCAGAGCGTGGTGCTCTGGCTTTCCATAGGGCACCCTATTCCAAAACCACACACAGCTATCGGAAAACCAAACACGGGCACTCTATTCCAAAACCAAACACATCTGTTGAAAACTAAACATGGAGCACTCTATTTCAAAACCAAACACAGGTATTCCAAACCCAAACACAGCCATTCCATTCCAAAACCAAACACAGCTATTCCAAACCCAAACACGGGGCACTCTATTTCAAAACTGAACACAGATATTCCAAAGCCAAACATGGGGCACTCTATTCCAAAACCAAACACATCTATTGAAAACCAAACATGAGAATAGGGATAGGGAACGGCCGAGGGATCCCCGAGGGCGGACTGGCTAGGCGGCAGGTGGAGCGGCGAGCAACTCCCAGGTCCCCAAGATGTGCATGGTCCAGGGGGAGAAAGGGAGACGAAATAGGCGGCGCCGATGGAACTATGGATTTGGGGAGGCAGGTATGGGCGCTGCGATAGCTGGGAGAGGTCCCATGGGCTATCGCAGTGCCATTAGGGTGCTGCCGAGTGCCCAGGAGGTCAGGGGATGCTAGGACCGCATACAGGTCTGTGTGATGGTGTGCAGGTGGTCATGTACCGTCCTCGAGCCGGGCCTGGGTCGGCGAGAGTACCGTTGGACGCACCAGACTGGACGGGATATTCGCAGTATTCCCCATGGTCCAGGATGGTGTTGTTGGGATGCTGTCAAATGACCAGGAGGACAAGGAGAATACTGGGGCCGCAGACAAGCCTGCGCGACGGCGTCGCAGGTGGTCATCTACTTCTCCGGATCGGCTGGGTTGGCAAGAGCATCGGGTGGAGGTCGGACGCGCCGGGCGGACGGGATATATGACCACCTGCAACGCCGTCGCGCAGGCTTGTCTGCGGCCCCAGTATTCTCCTTGTCCTCCTGGTCATTTGCAGCATCCCAAGAACACCATCCTGGACCATGGGGAATACTGTGAATATTCCGTCCAGTCTGGTGCGTCCAACGGTACTCTCGCCAACCCAGGCCCAGCTCGAGGACGGTACATGACCACCTGCGCACCATCGCGCAGACCTGTATGCGGTCCTAGCATCCCCTGACCTCCTGGGCACTCGGCAGCACCCTAATGGCACTGCGATAGCCCATGGGACCTCTCCCAGCCATCGCACCGCCCATACCTGCCTCCCCAAATCCATAGTTCCTTCGGCGCCGCCTATTTCGTCTCCCTTTCTCCCCCTGGACCATGCACATCTTGGGGACCTCCCCCTCAACCATGTGCGTCCTTGGGGAGTTACTCGCCGCTCCACCTGCTGCCTAGCCAGTCCGCCCTCGGTCTATTTCAAAACCAAACACAGCTATTCTAAAGCCAAACACGGGCATTCTATTCCAAAACCAAAAACAGCTATTGGAAAACCAACTCGGGGCACTCTATACCCCGCGTATTAAAGAGATCCCTCATATCAGTATGCGCGGGTTAATTTTCACATGCCACAAAGATCGCTAATTCCCGAGCAGATGCAACTGTTTGTTTTGCATGGCACACTCACTAATTGCCGATAAAAATTTCCGTGACCAACTACCTTGCCCCACGCCTCATTTCGTGATTACCTCGTCGATTTTGAACAGTCCGGCTCTCACCCATGGTTTGTCGAGAAGGAGCATCTGGACAGATTCAATGGCCTTCCCCCAATTTTCATTGAGTTGACGACATCGGGCTGCTTCAGCCTCCATTGAAATGACTTTGCTCGGGGTGTCAGTTAACAGGTTCCTGGAGGTGTCTCGGAAAGATGCCTGCTCCAATTGTCAGGATAATTTCATGAGTTTATCAGCAAGGTCAGGTCTAACATTTTCCAAGTGGTCAAGTGGAGTTCGAAGACGAAGTGCTTGGGCCCAAAATATTGAGCGAGTGGCCTCCAGAAATTCGACAGCAACATTAGGCTGACCTAGACCAATGGCACAAGTTGCAGACTCAGATGCAAGAGAAGTAATCTCTGCCCTGGTTACTATTTGTTGGCGAGAATTGAGATCCAAGTGGAATGCTGCCAACTGTGGAAGGAGGTCAATACTGACATGGCAGGCGGCCAAACCGGAGCTATGGCTATGCTTGGTAGCAATTTTGACCCATCTATTTGAGACACCAAACCGAGAGAGTGGTGAGGAATGTGAGTATGTTGATGCTTCTCTGTAGAGTTCAATAGCCTCGTCAATATCCTTTGGATCACCCTCGGTGCTCGAACTGAGTGTTGAGTGCAAAGGCTAAATTGTTCAGGGAATCGTTGCGGTCTGGATGAGATGCCGGACATAGCTCCAGTGCCTCTCTATTGAGCTCAATGGCTTCACTGAGATCCTTTGGATCCCCTCGTTGCTGGAACCGGATGCAGACTGTATTGGCTAAATTGTTGAGGGAACCGCTGCGGTCTGGATGAGGTGCAGGACGAAGCTCCAGTGCCTCTCTATTGACTTCAATGGCTTCACTGAAGGACAAATTCCAAAATTCTTTTGAGGTGCTGGAATCAAAGTTTTGGCATCAAATAAGTCTCCTCACCAAGTTACAAGAAATTTAACCCAGAAGAAATCGGGCGCCAGGTCGAACTTGAGAGAAAATCGGTTGAAACTGCGCCAACGCTACTTCAACTGAAGGACAAATTCCACATCCCCTGCTATATCGCGAATGTGCGATCTCCAGTCATGGCAAGCATGTGGTGCACAGAGAGGTCCACAAATACCAAATGGTTAAAGAATGCACAAAGCCTCGAAAAGATCAGGGACCTTCGTGATGACTTTTTCTCCCCACAACACTTTTTTTTGGCTTATGTTTCAGAGACCAGACGCCCCAAAACTCCGAACCCTTCCCGCGCGACGCCTTTCCCCATGTCATCAGCTCTTCCGTCGTTTCACTTGCTCCTATAGTTATAGGCGTTGCAAATGGGGCTGGGAAGCGCACAGACGCGGCAAAGTGGGAAAGAAACTGTTTCGGCGTTTGGTTAAAAGCCGGGTTGCGACGCTGACTGATCTGTGGTGATGAGATCGTTTACTTACGCGTTTCGTTATCCCCTTCTGTGTTTAGGAAATATATAAAGTGTCACTTCGCGGCCCCATCTTTCAAGGTGGGCGTGGGGAGCGGAAGCTTGTGGCCGAAATTTAGGCGGGATCGCGCCCAAATTCCGTGCCAACTGTCTTGGCTCCATCGCAACATTGATCCCCTAAGCGACGGCGAAATCAACTGGTTCCGGTGTTTTTTGCGAGTTATCGATCAATCCGTTGGTGATCCCGGCTTGAATGTCTTCCAGGAGAAGATGATGCCGGAAGTGAGATAGATTCCCAGGTTCGTGTGCATGACTTGGGAAAAACATGATTCGTAGCAGCTTACTTTGGCGGAGTCCCGTTCGTACATGCTGCTCCATTCACGCAATCCATTTTCCCGCGCTCAAAACCCACTCAAAACAAGCTCGCTGCCTGACCTTCTCTCGCTCCTTTCCCCCATCATCGTGCAACTGCCCTCCGCATTGCTGGCCCATAAATCCTATATTCCACACCAAGCTCTTCCCTCAATCGAGACTACAGCATTCTTAACCTTCAATGTCACCATACTCTGTGGTCATTTTCCCATCTCAAGCGCCCCATCGCGGTCCAGACAAACCAATTCAGCTTCAATCCTCAAGACCTCTTCTTGACTGGCTCGACTCTCGGCTCAATCCAGACAACATTGGCAAGGATCAAGACTTCGCTTAGTGACTCATAGACGCTCAACAAGCCATTGACTACTACTACCTTGAAGACTTCAAGAGCCCCGACATACGTCTCAAGACGTTTCAATGCGCATACCTTTGTTTATGTAAACAATCTACATCCGGACAGGAATTGCTGTTCAAACGGCCTGTTAATCTAAACGTGTTTATGCCTTGCACGGGTGCTGGGGTATGAGTGAACCGGGGCAATGACAGGGGGTTGTAGTTAACCGAAGCTCAAGTTTACAGCCCTTTGCGGAACTTAGGGCGCAGACGATTTTTTTCTGTTTCAGGACATTTTGCTCAGGACAGCTTTCCTGGGCGCAATTTTTGTCCGATTACCTCGAGATATGGCGCGTTGAATCCGCACTGGATGACTGCGGATTTCCAGTGCGATTTCAACGCGCCATATCCCAAGGCAATCGGACAAAAATTGCGCCCGGGACAGCTGTCCTGAGCAAAATGTCCTGAAACAGAAAAAAAATGTGTGCACCCTAAGTTCCGCAAAGGGCTGTAAGATTTGTCGCGCATAAATAACTTGTTCCGAAGTTTCACTCATATTTGGGACTCCGTCGGGCGCGCACCTGCGGGATACTGAACATTCCGTGTATTATTGGCTACATACAAATGAACCTCGTAGTTCACAGGAAAGACAACTACTGAGAAGCATGACTACGGATGTTGAGTGCGAAAAAAATGGAACATGACAAATGATTCAGTAGAGGTGAGTTCATTTCAGGTCCGATCACGATCACCCGGAGTGGCGGGGAACGAAGCGATCCTCGTGCGAACCATTTCAATGTGCGAGGATTTGCGGGATCGAGGATCAATGGCAAGTGGTTTGACGAGTTGAATAGGATATCGGCCCCGCGCTTGGGTTGAGGTCAGTGCTAGATGGAATGTACATCAGGAGGAACCCACCACAAAAGCGTGGGCCCGCGGGTTGGGCCCAGAAAGCTCGAGTTCAGCGGACGGGCAGAGTCGTTGGCACGATGTTGGATGACAGGGATTTAAATTGTGTGAGTGCAAAGAGGTAAGACGAGTAACAACCAGTTCAAGTAGTCCGAACTACGAACAGCCAATAGACCTACGAAATATGTACACTAAGAAAGAAAGGGGACATCAAAATGGGAAATGGAAAAATAAAGAAGCTGAAGGGAGGTGGTTGCCTGTTTGGACAACTCGCCCTTGTACTCATTTTTTGCTGGGTCAAATATTCTGTAAATCCCTAAAACGCAGCCTTGGAAGCATATGTACGAATTCAGGACGTCCAAATAATTGCGGAATGTACGGGAGGATCGAAATACAGGTGGTAACCCTTTTTGGACAACTAACCTTTGAACTCATTTTTTTCTGGGTCAGATATTCTGTAAATCCCTCAAACGCAGCTTTGGAGGCACATGTACGAATTCAGGACCTCCAAATAATTGTGGAATGTACGGGAGGATCGAAATACAGGTGGTTACCCTTTTTGGACAACTGACCCTTGTACTCATTTTTTCTGTGTCAAATATTCTGTAAATCCCTCAAACGCAGCCCTGGAGCCATATGTATGATTTCAGAACCTCCAAGGAATTGTGGAATGTACGGGAGGATCAAAATGGAGATGGTTGCCCATTTGGATAACTCGCCCTTGTACTCATTTTTTTCTGGGTCAAATATTCTGTAAATCCCTAAAACGCAGCCTTGGAGGCACATGTACGAATTAAGGACCTCCAAACAATTGTGGAATGCACGGGAGGATCGAAATACAGGTGGTTACCCTTTTTGGACAACTAACCTTTGAACTCATTTTTTTCTGGGTCAGATATTCTGTGAATCCCTCAAACGCAGCCTTGGAGGCATATGTATGATTCCAGAACCTCCAAATAATTGTGGAATGTACGGGAGGATAGAAATACAGGTGGTAACCCTTTTTGGACAACTAACCTTTGAACTCATTTTTTTCTGGGTCAGATATTCTGTGAATCCCTCAAACGCAGCCTTGGAGGCATATGTATGATTCCAGAACCTCCAAATAATTGTGGAATGTACGGGAGGATCGAAATACAGGTGGTAACCCTTTTTGGACAACTAACCTTTGAACTCATTTTTTTCTGGGTCAGATATTCTGTAAATCTCTCAAACGCAGCCCTGGAGCCATTTGTATGATTTCAGAACCTCCGCGGAATTGTGGAATATACGGGAGGATCAAAATGGCGGTTGCCCGTTTGGACAACTCGCAGATTCCGTTCCGTGCCGATTTCGAGCTCCTTGGAATTTGTGGACCTCTGCACCTTGAAAAAAGTGGAAAAATTGCCATCGAAAAGATGGTTATTTTCCAATTCCAAGTTGAATGAGCACAACTTACTTTTTGACATACACTGCGTTCAGACCCCCCCGTAGGCACAGGTCTGCCGGATCCCGATAGGCAGATGCGTAGGCAGATCAGTGTGCCGACCCTTGCCGATCCATCTGCCCATCCCTGCCGAGGTTGGTCTAGGTATTCTGACCGGATTAGGCACACATAGACTCACATGGGCTGATGTGCCTAGCTGGGTAAATTCAATAACCAGCACGGTTCGTCCTCATTCTCAATCCAAACACCAGTTTTAATCCATTCTCACATGTACGCAAAAGGGAAGACCACAGCCACGGGTTTGACAGATTGAAAGAAATGCTTGATTCCCGAATGATTATCGCAGACATCAATGAAAGATATGCTAAGATTACGTGCCAGGAGAGTTACAGGAGATAAAAACAGTAATTACCAATACAACTAGGGCGAATTGGCGGCCTAATTTAGACCGCCACCAACCTGGACCCAGGTCGACCAGGGTCGGCCATGATAGGCACACCACCGTCGGCGAAGATCTGCCAAGGTGGGCAGGCTTTGCCTCGGTAGGGATGCTAGACCAAAGTCGGCCAATGCCTATTAACGTGGACCAACGTCGGCTTGGGTGGGCAATCCATAGGCGGAGATCGGTGAAGGTGGGCACATCTGTGCCTATGGGGGGGTCTGAATGCAGTGATATGATGAAGGTCGTGCACGTCGTCAACTGGTCCGTGCGCAGACGACGTCGAGTACCTTTCACCTGAGGTCGAAAAACATGTAGGACTCAATCAACTTAGAATTAAAAGATATTCAACTTTCTCTGTATGACTTTTGACACTTTTTTTCAAGATTTTGCGACCGGAGGCCCTCAAAAAACCAAGTCCCAACACTTGGGGGTGTTGCCGTCGCGTGGCGTGGCAGGTACTCGCAATTATGTATTATAATTGAACTTAAGTACTGTATTTTCCTCTTTGTTCGAATCTAGTTGCTGATTTCCCAGGGGTGGGTCCTCCATTTAGAACTCTTGTGGCATGTAAGGAACGTCGTGGCCCACCCAGAATTCCGCCCTTGTACAGTTGGCCGGAGAGAGGCAGATCTGAATGTCATTTCCAGACTTTTCATTTCAACCATGTAGCATCCAAGAAGAGTG
The DNA here is from genome assembly GCA_029378395.1 of Mycena leptocephala. NCBI lineage: Eukaryota > Fungi > Basidiomycota > Agaricomycetes > Agaricales > Mycenaceae > Mycena > Mycena leptocephala. The sequence continues at coordinate 67,942 of JARJLF010001262.1, read as the reverse complement.
CAGGAAACATTAAAAAGGTCAGGGTCACGATGATTCCCCTAAAAACAAAGCCGCCCAGTCTTTCCAGCAATTTTATAGGAGCGCAAAGCATAATTTGGAGACGAACATGTACTGGAAACCCCCCTGCATAGTCTGATCGATCTCAGGTTTTTTGGGTACTTGTGGGATTTGATCTGCAAACGACACTGCAAAAACAACGGCAACCACTTTGCTTCCCAACCGTGCCAATATTTTTGTGGACCTCAAACCGCACTCTACTTGGGAAGAGAAGCTTGCTGGGCCTGTGCCTGTATGGTCTGACCAATGCCAACATTTTTTTCTGCTCGGATGGGATGTGAACCATGATGTCTAACAACAATTTGGTTAGATAATTCACTGCCCCCAGATTATTTAAGTAGCCATGTGAGGATCATGACTTTTAATTACGAAGGAAAGCAGTATTTGAAAACAACTACAGCCAAACAATGTATCCCTGCCATTTTCCAGTGTCAAAATGCTTAGGCTAGCACATCACTTTGGCAGCATATATAATTTCTATGCAAATTCATATCTGACAAAAAAATCAATCCCAGCTCGACATGGTGCATATAAATCAATAGGGCAGATGAATACATGAGTGCCAATGACAATTATCTCTCTCTCCTCGACCTCTTCAGATGTTGATTGAAAGAAGGAGGTCTTTGAAGGAGAATGATAAACGGGGCCGAACTCCGGAGCAACAAATAGGTGATCCGGTAATCGGCAGCTTGCCTGACTTCGTGGCTTGCCAGTGCGAGCGGCTCAACGTTGCTGCAATCAACCACAATCCTTCATCCAAAGAACACATAAAATTTGCGAAACCATGACCTCTAAGCATGGAAATGCCCCAATATCTTGTTCCTGAACCACGAACCAGCGCGTAAACCTCAACTGTCAACCTCGAACATGGTTCAAAACCCAAGATTTCAACCTCGGATCAAAAGCAAATAATATTTGGCGATAAAAAAGGTCATAAAATTTCTTGCAACAGCCAGAGCTACTCAGAATTCACGGAAAAAAAATATTTAAGGCCAGGGAGGTGCTTGGTATGTGTTCCGTTGCTCATAATGGGCCCAGTATCATAAACTATGAGGACCTTCAAAAGGACTGCTTAAGACGGACCCTGGAGGCATCTCGGAAATGTATCACGTGCTGGAAGGGAGTCCATATACGGCACTTCCGATTTCCGTGACCCCTTGCACAGCCCATCGGCAAACTAAAATTAGCTCCCACACTCACATTAGCTGTGGGAAAGGCCGGCTGACTGCGCCAGGGATGCTGGAGGCGCTGGGGCAGAGATCGGGGCTCGGCCAACATGGCCGAGACAACCTCGGCCAACCTCGGCCAACCTCAACCGACCTCGGCCAACTACCCCTCGACCAACCCGGTCGAGCCCCCTCGGCCAACCTCGGCCAACCTCAGCCGACATCGACCAAGTCGGCCGAGGGGCCATCAAAATGTAGTGCTTCATAATTTCCGCGCTGGCCCTTCACCAATTTGCAAGGCTTTTGTCTGCGAAAATGAATGCAAATCTACATGGGCCTCGGTAAGCAGGTATGAGGTGCATTAACATGGATTTTGGGGATTACTGGGATATCGAACAACAGCTAACTTGATTCATCATCATAGGTCCGCTCCTCTTCCCGGACTCGGACGGGCCGCTTTACAAGGACGGCCTCCTCGCCTGCATTGTCATTTTTGCATGCTTCGCAGTCAGCATTATGTACCATAGAAACAATACCTGGAAAAATGTTCGATTTGAAACAGTCTGCACAAGTCATGCCTTTCAAAATCTAAAGGCAATAGGGTCACGGGTTTCAAAATATGAACCGGTAATTCCCCTCTGGAAATGGCAACAATGCCTCTGAGCGGGATCTGAAGATCTGGAATAAGGCATAGGGCGTACAAAGGAGATAATAATTATGATAATGCATAATGGCAGATTTGGGAATATTTTGGGCGTGCAGCTACGCTGCGTTGTACAGTCATGAGATGATCAGCGGAGAAGCACGGAGTCACAAAGCCGAGTGGGCTCGTGGCCTCTCACATTCCAGACTGGGCACAAGGCCCAGGATCCTCGATATCAGCAGCCCCCCTTGACCTTTGATTCTCTTCCTGCGCCCCCCGACTTTCTGCCCAAATCCCGACAAAATTGTGGCGACCACTCCTCAACCAGCGCCAGCCTCTCCGCCTGTTTGAGGGCCCCGAATTTATCTTCCTGGGCACGGTCCAAATTGCCGGCGGGGACCATTCGAGGAGAATTCTTCTGACTTTGCTGCATCGGAAGGAGACGCATCCGGGGAAGCCGTCGCAGCGGAGGAGGAGCTCGACGCGATGTCCTTTCGCACCAGCGTTTTGGCGAACAAAGCGGAGTTGAGCTGTGCCCGAAATCTGACTTGTAATTCCGAAAGGCAAAGCCACCATAACTGGCGTAAAGCGCGGTTAACATCTGCGCCGAAATGCATGAGCCAGTCGGAGCCCTACCGGTGACTACGTGGATCACATTAGTCTTGATGTGCCAAACAACGACGTACCCTAGCACTGCAGAAAGTAAAAGTACTCCATATGAGTACCCGGGTACTCAAAACGGAAAAAAGGTACTCAGATTGAGTTCAATAATTTTGAGTACTTTTTGAGGTACTTCGGCTGAGTACCCAATAAGGCACTACTCCTGAGAGCACTTAATCTGAGTACCCTTGGAGGTACTACGTCTTCAAGCACTTCAGTTGAGTACCCCTAAAGGTACTAATTGTTGAGGTACTTCAGTTGAGTAACCTTGAAGGTACTACTTCCCGGGGCACTTCAGACGAGTACCCGAAAAGCACTCGGGGCGAGTACTTTGGCGAGAAATATCCCAAACGGTTCACAAACCATTCCGGCATGCCGAGATGTGGCGATACCGGGAATTTCGCTCTATTTCCAACGGATCACGGATCATTACTCTCTTCCACTACTCGCACCGAACTCGCACTCGTGCATTTTCTTGTCGCATTGTGGGCCCATACCGTCAACTCTAGAACTCTTTCTCAGTACCCTGAGCTACATTATACAACTCTCAGTCCACTACTGTAGTATTTCGTTCAAATCGACACTGGGTGTGACGCGTGACCCAAAAAACCATTTCGACATTTCGACAGCAGCCAAAATTTGGTGTGACACCAGCGAAATTTTCGACACTGAAACGAAAATTTTGGCTTTTTTAGGTATTTTGAGCCCTGTGTGACGCTCGGGAGGTTCGACAAACGGCCGCGTGACGCGTGACCCTTGTCAAATTTCGATATCAATAGGGGGGTGCGTGACGAGTGACTGTCGATTTGAACAAAATACTACAGTACTTCATTTGTCCTTTCCAACATCGCTCTCAATTGTGTGTGTGGCCGCTTTCGACGCGCTTTCGGCCTAGTTTCTTGTCAAACTTTGACCCTTCAAAACCGTTCCTGCAGGTATGTTTAATGCTGTCTGCACCTCTTAATCAGAATGCGTGTTTCCCTACATCTCTCTCTTTATAAAATAACGGGTGTCCGTCTGAAGCCTTTTACGCCCCTTTTATGGGCCTTTTAGCCCGAGACTGTGGGTGCTCGCACGCCACCGGAACTGCACGGCACCAAAACCCTGGATGCTCTCACGGTAAGCGCCAATGTTCTCTTGCCGCCTTCGGCCCCACTGACACGACAGGCGCTAATTGTCTCTCTGAAAGCATTTTAAAACTTCGCCAACTCGGCTAGTGCTGTCCACATATGATATTAATACGATTTTTGGCATATCATATTATATCAATATCATATTACATATTAAATAATATATTAATGATATATTATAATACGCTAATAATATGGTTTCACTCGGGTCTTTGGGCTATTTTCCCATCAAAACTGGGGGAATTGTGTGCTACAAGGCTGCTATGTGCTCTCTAAACAGCCAAATCTGGGAGGAATAGTGCATTTTGAGTCTTGGGCTGTTTTTGATGGCAGCCCGATATGGATGCCGAGATTGATCGGAGGTCCAAGTACCTATCCGGGCCGAAAATCTGGGCACTTGACACGTACAGTATAGTAGGGTTCCTTGGATAGTGATACATCCTTGGATAATTAATTAATTTTAAGCCCGCACCATTCTCCCTGACCATAATTCTTTTTTAGGGTACACTGTATACCCTGCGGCCGCCTTCTGAATTAATTTCAGGCACAGAGGCGCGCTGGTGCTTGAATGAGAGGTGTTTTGGTATAAATCACTGCCGGATCAGGCCATCAGTCACTTTCCTTCGCGTCGATTGTGCATTAATCTGGCCACTATTGGCCTGAAACTATTTTTCTTACGAAATTCCATTCTTTTGGCTACAATCTTCTCCCAACAAGTGAGGCAATCCGGCCGAGATTGGCGCGTCTAGAATTGATACAAGATCACGCACGCGGAAGCGTGACACCTTGGTTTGTTGACACGCTTCGACGCGACCATCACCCTTCTTCCTGTCGCCGCGCCGCTGCCGTGGCATCCCGAACTTCTCCATGGTCTCCCGCGCTAAATCCGACCGTGTCAAAGGCCACGAGAATAGCCGCCGAAAGGAGCTGAATGTCAAAGCGGCTTTGCACGAGTACGAGAGGGAACAGGCAAAACCAGCAGAACTTGGGAAAGCAAAGTCTATTAAGGCTATTGCGGAGGCCACAATGTTGCGTACACTACTCTACACCGACGCATACATGGAGGCCACAGTATCGGGGAAGCAAATCAAGAGAAACAGAAGCTCACCGTGGTCCAAGAATGGACCCTCGTCCAGTTTATCCTCGAGGCGGCTGAAAGGGGATTCCCACTCTCCCATACCCAGATTATACAGCATGCCGATGCCGTCCGCCAGGCCACACTCGGGGCGGATTGCGAGGGGGTGGGAGTAAAATGGGTCTTCGCCTTCCTGGATCGACACCATCAGGAGCTCAGGCCATTCTGGAGCAAAGCACTTGATACCCAACGGGCGCGGAGCTTGAATCCCGAAGCTGTCAAATGTGGGTCGCGTTAGTGCAGAAATACGTGGTGACATGGGAGTATCACCAGACAGGGTCTATGGGATGGACGAGAGCGGGTTTCCGACAGGTTACACAGGGAAAGAGCGGGTGATTGGGGCATGGGGAACAAAGACGCAGCACAAACAGGGGGCGTGAGCCGCCAAAATATCACCGCGTTGGTGACAATCCGTGCCGATGGGAACATGGTCGTGCCCCCGATGATCATCTTCCCGGGCGTCAATTTCCAGACAGCGTGGGGGAACGGGAACACTATTAACGCATTGTGAGTCTATTCAGCAGTTGTACGAACAGACCAGACTCACCTGGTACCGATACATATAGTATTGCCAAATCCGTCAATGGGTGGACGAATGGAGAGCTCGGATACCTATGGCTCACCAAGGTCTTTGATCCCGCAACCAAGGCCGAGGCCAATGGGCTCCCCCGTGTTCTCCTGCTCGACGGCCATAGCTCGCACTATACAGAGAAATTCGTCAACTTTGCGCGGGCAAACAACATCATCTTACTCGGCTATCCCCCACATTGCACCCACGCCCTTCAAGGGCTCGACGTCGTGTGTTTTGCGAAGATGAAGTCATGCTGGCAGTCGAAGATTGTCGCGTTCGAGGCTGAGAAGATGCGTGAGGTATCGAAGGCAGAATTTTTGTCGGTCTGGGCCCCAGCGTATGTCGAAGCCTTTGATGAGTCAACAGTCTGTGCTGCCTTCAAAGTCACTGGCGTCGTACCTTTCGATCCAAACTTCGTCACTGAAGAGCAGATGAAGCCTAGCCTCGCGACATCGACACGTGCGAGTTCCCCATGCCCCAGCCTAGCCCCGTGAAGGCCATCGTGAATGCGATGCGGGTGCACCCGCCCATGCAGTTCGACCTCTCCCCATCCCACCTTGCATCAGGTACACTGACGCTGGAGACGCCAACGAGACGCCGACCTCGAGATGATGACGACGAGCTTGAAAATATCGACCCTGCATTATTGTCACCGTCAAAACGTGTCCGGACACTGTATGCGCACCTTGGTCGTTCATCCGCAGCTTCCATCCTCCTCAGCAGCCCCAAACTCAAATCCTACAACAATCCCATCCTCGCACCTGTCGTCCAGCATGTCCCATGCGCTGTCCCGACTCCAGACTGGTCGCTCACAACGCCTGGCTCAAGCAAGGACCCCTATAAAACCCGTGGTCAGCTTGAGGCCGAGATTGCGAAGCTACAAAAGCAGCTCACACTTGCGCACCAAAATGTCGACGTCCGAGACCAAATCATCGAGGAGGCGAATGCGACCATGGTGTACCAGAACATGGAGCTGAGGAAGATGAATGAGGCTCTTTATCAGCAAGAAGAAAAGGCAGCGACTGACCGTGCGCGGCTTTTCAAGGGGAAGGCACAATGCTTGTCTTCCGATGAGTTCTTTGCGGCCTTGCAGGAGATTGAGACAAATCGGAGCACGAGAGAGGCTGGGAAAGAGGCAAAGAAGGTGGAAAGACAGCAAAAGAAGGAGGCACGGGAGGAGATCGAGAAGGAGTGGATAGAGATGAAGCGCAAGCACGCTGTGCTTGTCAAGGCGTGGGAGAAAGAGTGTGCTGAGTTGACGAAATTGGGCACCAAGAAGAAGGACCTGCCTTCCAAGCCGAAGCTGGGCAAAAAGCCGCAGCTCCCAGCCTTGGATGACGAGGAAGACGACGTGGAGGACGAGCCGATCGAGGACGATGGAGGAGACTGATGTGTGACATCACGCTGTCCAAGGAACCCGATGTGTGACTCTTTGGCTGTCGAGAACAACTTTTTTATCTGCTTACAACCTACGCACTTAATTCACGAAATTTTACAATAGTATAGCTCATTATAGGTTGTAGTATCTACAAACTTAAATCCAGATTTTATTTCTTTGCATTGCGGACACAGCAATGGAAACATCAAAGTGGGTATCCAAGGAACCCTACTATACTGTACATAAGTCAAAATTTGATACTTGGAAAGCTTGGAAAGGACAAAACATCACTCTAGAGGTGGTCTGTAGGTGAAAAACCATGCCCTATAATACGGAAATAATACGATGATACTACGTAATATCTGATAATACGGAAGGCTGCATATCGTATCCGTATTATTCTTAATATATTAATAATATATTATTTCATATTATATTAATGGACAGCACTAAACTCGGCACTTAGATTTGACACGGATTAACTTGCCGAAACCTGCCCTGAAGTCGGCTTATTTATTCGGATACTGAATCTCAGCAAGTGTGCCACCCTCAAGTGATCTCACCCTCTTTCAGGGTTTTTGTCTTCTTCATAAAAGTCCGGGAAATACGACAATGATGGACTTTCAGCTTAGTGGACCTCAACGTCGGCCATTTGGCAGAACTCGCCGCTCTCGCACAGAGACTTCTCCCATGACTTCTGCTTCAAATCAGCTCGGGCCGTGGGTTCCACTTTCCGAGGATTCTCCTGGCGCCCAATTAAAGCCCCGCTTTGGTCCGAACGGCCATGTGACCATCGCGTCGGGCCGCGTCTTTGATTCTGCTGTCACCAAAGTCAAATGTGATGTGAAGTCGAAGCTATAACTCCCCCATAGTTCCCACAGAATAAAAGTCGTGTTCGTCCATGTGAGATGCTGTTCATGGCATAACTGGGTGCATTTCTCTCTCCTTATAAAATTACCCTGCGTTCAATCATCAATCCCAACACTTATGAATTTACTTACGTTTTCATTCATTAAATTCCGCCCTCGCTTTGGAGGATGTATGCTTTGGGGGAAAATTATGAAAGAGCAGAAGATCGACATATTGTCTTCTTCGGTCCACATTCAGAGCTACTAAATACAGCTGCTGCCTATGCTCTTAACTGGGAGAAAATATAGGCTAAAAGAATGAGGCAGAGATAATAAAAGCAGCAAAAGAATAAGGACATATGTGAAAAATCTGCCCTTGAACTTGAACTTGAACTTAAATCCAATTTCTGCAACCACCAAGAGGGAGGGGGACCGCTCCGCGGTCCCCCGACCGCTTGTCCCTTCTATAATAGTCATGCCCGATTCTACCATGAAGCCGTCACATTCAGAAAAAAAGAAATATTGTCATTGCAAGCCGACGTGCGGCCATCTGCTATCTAAAAGAACCCGCCGCCAACACTATTCTTGCATTCCTGATAAATCCACCATCGAATCCTCCGAGTCCGACAATAACTCCCATTCTGATACTCCTGATCCTCCCTCTGACAATGGAAGTCAATGAACCTCTACCTTTCCAAGATCACATTCCATTCAATGATGTGTTGGAATTTACCCCCGACGAACTACCATTTAATAATGCGGCAATGGATCTTGATCTATTCCAACACAGCGCATCGCTTTCGGACTGGGATTCCGACTCGGAGTCTGACGGAAACGGAGAGCTTGATCTCGACGACCTATCCGATAATGAATGGGAAGGTTTTGACGAGGAGAATCAAGATCATACTGTCAGCCACGAGGAAATGCTTCAAGAGCTCGAGGAGATGTTAGGAGCGGATGAGGAGGGCGCATTATAGGATGTTCGTGCGTATTGGATTGACCTATAGATAAAGAACAGGTGCTGATATATTAACCCCTGCAGGCAACGAAACTCTGACCGAGCAGGATCGTGACAACATTCGCGCGTCCCAGCTGAAGATGATCTCCAACATGCCCCGTGCGGCTTTCGCACAAATGCGCCATGCATTTCGAAAGAAGCTCGAAATTAGCTCGCACTGGGTCATGATCCACCGTGTCGCCATTTTATCTGGAATCGAGCCGCAGTGGCATGACTGCTGTCCGAAATCATGCATGGCGTACACCGGAAAGCACGCGGACTTGGAGTGCTGCCGATTCTGCAAAGAACCTCGGCTCAATTCTGCCTCGAAGCCCCGACGACTCTTTTGTTATCTTCCCTTGATTCCTCGTCTTCAGGGGTTCTTCATGAGTCGCAAGAAGATTGAACAGCTCTCCTACCGTCACAACTACAAAGCCATTCCAGGAACTATCTCGGACGTCTTTGATGGTGAACACTACAAACAACTCCGAACTCGAAAGGTTGTCGTCGATGGGAAAGAACTTCCTCATCGGTATTTTTCCGGCGAATACGACATCGCATTAGGAATTTGCACCGACTCTTATCTCCTTTTCGATCGAAGGAGAAAAGGACCTTCTGCAACGCCCATCGTCGCCAACATTTACTCCCTTCCGCCCGATATACACACCCACCTCCTCGATTTGATGTCTTGTGGCGTGATTTTTGGCCCCAACGGTCCCAAGGACGAGCATAGCTACCTCGTCCCTCTTGACGATGAGTTGGTACGGCTCGCTATTGGTGTGCCGACCTTCAATTGTATTACACGCGAGGTTTTTGATCTCCGGGCGTATAACCTCTTCGGCATGGGGGATATCATAGCAATTGAAAAGCTGCTGAATATAAAGGGCCATAATAGTCTCAGTGCGTGCCGCTCCTGCGAGATGAAGGACCGGCAGAATGTTACTGGTGGCGAAACTATTTACTACATGCCTCTTGCAGCGCCGAGCGATGACGGACAAGCACACGAAACCTGGGATCCACGTCATCTCCCCTTGCGTACCGACAGCAGCTTCCAGGTAGTCGTCGAGGAAATTGATGATGCAGTGCTCCTCGGCGACAAGAAAATCTCGCAAAGTATCACGGCATCAAGGGCCTGCCCGCGTTGCGTCGCGTCGGATCTATGGATCGTGCACGTTCATACCCATGGGACTGCATGCATCTTTTTTCGAAAACATTATCCCGAACCTGGTCAAGCTCTGGAGCGGAATGTTCAAGGGTCTCGATACCGGCAGAGAGGATTACGAAATTTCGGAAGAGGTCTGGTCCAAAATTTCGGAAGAGACGGCAGAAGCTACGAAGGACATTCCGTCGGATTTTTGTCGTTCCCTTGCGAGGCTTGGTGTTTTTGGTTTGTTTTTATAGCACCTGGGCTTCTCAGGGACCGCTTTTCTAATCCGAAATATCATGCCCATTCCTGCGAGCTCGCCGAAATCATCAAAATTTGCCTATTGTTCACGATCAAGTACATTGACATTGATGCCCTGGAAGAGCGGATCATTAGATAGGTCGAAACCTACGAGGAGTATTTCCTTTTTCTCAGTTGCATTTCTATTTGAACTGATAGTGTTGCAGGTACTATTATCAGTACTGCGAAGATCGACTATGTGCTTGCCCTCTCACCATCCATGGACTTCTCCACGTCCCTTACGATATCAGATTCTGTGGTCCGTCCTGGACCACATGGACATTCTTCATGGAACGCTATTGCGGTTTTCTCAAGCGGGGAATGCGCTCCAAGTCCGAGCCCTGGGCTAATCTGAATAATCGCGTACTACACTACGCATATCTTGAACAAATTGGGGCACGGTATGACCTAGAAGAGGAATTAGCGCTTTTCGGACAACTTCTTCAGCATTATCGGAACATGAAACCGTCTACGAGAGCTGTGAGTGCTTAATAAACTTGGAAATGCTGATAACCCACTTGTGACTAGATCCACAATCGATCCTGATTAGACCGAAATACACTGCCACGACCCTGGACGACACCCTGCACCGTCAAGCCGCGAGATATTTCCGCGATGTTCTCGGCACGCCGTTGAATCGAGTTCTTCCGTTGATTCCAAAAGTGATGGTAGGCTGGGGCAAAGTCCGAATTGTGTTCTTTTTGTCTGACGTCATCCCCCTCGGAATCCGGTCCGGAATAGCCTTTTTTGGTAAGATTTTTGTATTGGTGATTCAAACTCAGATCGACAGGCTTGCCTTCATAGACAGACAGTCACTGGTCTAGGTCATTGCCTCCTCACAGAATATCTCAGGACCCTTCCAGGGGGTGCGCCCATTGACCGGGAGGGCCCCAATCTGCTTTTCAACTATGTGCATTGATGATGTCTTCCGGTTGAAGGTCTCAGACCGAGTCCAGTGGCCTGAAAAGGGTAAAAATGGGAGGCAGATGCCTGAAACTCTCGAAGTCCGCAGATTTTCTTGCCCATTTGAACTTTCTAAATTTTTTTCTGGACTTGCAGACCATCAGAGACTGCCAGATTGTGAGTGAGGCACGTGGTCGTGTTGAACGGATCGGAACGGAACCGGATCGGACAATTCCGCGATCAACAATGAGGCTCAGCACTCCTCTTGATCTCCTTCCTCCCTGAAAATATGGCCGTTCCTGGTCACTGGTGACGACGGCAACGATTCGCAAGGTGGCGCGGCGATGGATCACCAGTTTCTGTCGAGAGAACGACAGCCTTTCACTTTGATTGTTCAGAGCTGCAATACTGTATTCTTACATAAAATCAATTCGTCAGTCACGTGTTACACCGAAAAAATTCTGACCCCGGAGACAGTTTTTGCTCGATTTATGAAATTTTCTGGCAAGGGGGGGGGGGGGGGGGGGAGGGGACATCACGTGACTGACAAATTGATTTTACAGCTGTTTGCGGAACTTAGGGCGCGGCTGTTTTTTTTTTTTTTCAGTGGTTTTCGGCAGGACAGCTGCTGCAGGTGCAATTCTCATCCGTTTACCTTATGAGTATGCTCAATCTATTAGGTATTCCGATGCGCAGTTTTCTGCGTCTTCAGATTTTTCATTTTGTTCTACAATTAAATTTATGGCACAAGTGCGCATATTTTGGGTTATTTCTGGGCAGGACAGCTCTAGGATGAGCATTTCAACCCCGATTGCCCTAGATTTTTTATATGTTCGACTTCTATGTATAATCTAGTTCCTGAAATACCGGGATAGTGAATATAACTCTTGGTTTCAATCTAGTGGTCAGGAAATATTGGATAGATTGAATCTCCATCAGCTTGCTGTTTTAATATGGTAGCCTGGAGTCGTAGAGAGGTTCAATTCACTATCCCGGTATTTCAGAAACTAGATTATACATAGAACTCGAACATATAAAAAATCTAGGGCAATCGGGGTTGAAATGCTCATCCTAGAGCTGTCCTGCCCAGAAATAACCCAAAATATGCACACTTGTGCCATAAATTTGATTGTAGAACAAAATGAAAAATCTGAAGACGCAGAAAACTGCGCATCGGAATTCCTAATAGATTGAGCATACTCATAAGGTAAACGGATGAGAATTGCACCCGCAGCAGCTGTCCTGCCGAAAACCACTGAAAAAAAAAAAAAAAAAAAAACAGCCGCGCCCTAAGTTCCGCAAACAGCTGTAAGAGTACAGTATCAGTCCCTCCCACAAATTCCACAAATTTTGAGATGTTGTCAGATGATACATTGGCATCCAAGGAGACCTTTCTCCAATCTCCAGCTCTTTTGACCCAGAAAAACTCATATGCGGGGACGAGGAAGTCTTTGCCGGCCCAAATCAAAGTTTCAACCTTGTGCACATCCTGTCATCCCTCCCACAAACTCCACATTTTTTGAAATGTGCTTAGATGATACATTGGCATCTAATGAGACCTCTCTCCAATTTCAAGCCCTTTTGACCCAGAAAAACTCGTAAGCTGGGACGAGGAAGTCTTTGCCGGCCCAAATCAAAGTTTCAACCTTGTGCACAGCCTGTCATCCCTCCCACAAATTCCACAAATTTGGAGAAGTGCTCAGCTGATACATTGGCGTCCAAAGAGACATTATGGTGGCGATGAAAACCCGGAGATCCGCAGAGATGGTTGTATTATTCATTTGCGCACCAGAGGTTGGTGTTATAATGGGCGAAGGTTACATAACTGAATTCTGAAACTGAAACTGCATTCCATTGTTGCTGTACCTGGCCATAAGGGCAATGCAGCAGTACTCTAGCTATACTAGGCTGAGGTGTGTACTCGTGGCTGACATAAGTGATGGACGGTGGTGGTTCTCAGGATTCAGGCCACCGAATTGCCCCAAATAACTTATGGACCTAAAATATGAGCGAATAGAAGAGATCTGGGTATGTTGACAGACTTCCAAAAAAGGAAATTGTGAAGATATAGCACATTTTTGCTCAGGGTGTGAAACCAACTTTTTTTGGTGCCACTCTGAGTAAGAACTATTTGGAGAGGCTAAAAGTACTCGTTAAGTAGTGCAGAATACCATTTTGGATCATATCAATAGCTGGTGATTTGAGCTCACAATCGCCCTCACAAGATGGTCATTTTTAGCAAAAAATGCTAAATTTGGGCGAAAAAAGGCAAAAATGACCATCTTGTGAGGGCGATTGTGAGCTCAAATCACCAGCTATTGATATGATCCAAAATGGTATTCTGCACTACTTAACGAGTACTTTTAGCCTCTCCAAATAGTTCTTACTCAGAGTGGCACCAAAAAAAGTTGGTTTCACACCCTGAGCAAAATGTGCTATATCTTCACAATTTCCTTTTTTGGAAGTCTGTCAATATACCCAAATCTCTTCTATTCGCTCATATTTTCGGTCCATAAGTTATTTGGGGCAATTCGGTGGCCTGAATCCTGAGAACCACCACCGTCCATCACTTATGTCAGCCACGAGTAAGAGTAACAGTATCAGGTTTGCCTTAAGACGTGTTTTATACGTGTAAGAGGAAAGAAATAAAAGGTGAGGGTGTTCGGGGAAACTTGGTGCAGTACGTGGATATTGGGACTGGCTAGACTAAACAAAGGCATTATCCCAGCTCTTGCCTTCGCAGTCGGCGCAGGCACTGCTACAATAATTAGCAAATATAGGTCCTTCCAGCACTTCTATGGGATCGTCCTCACTGTATCGTTCCTTCCGTGTCACCCTTCATTTTGGAGAACGTCCCAATTCAACTGCAAGTCCCCCAAGGCTGTTGGCTCAGTATTTCGAGTCAGCTGTCCGACATACAGCGCAGCCACTTTCTTGAAAATCTTCAGGATTTATATCCTCACACATTCCAGTGATAATTTGATGCCTTAATTCGCGCGAAGGAGGCGGGGGTAGTCTTGTTGTTACCGTGGGGGTCTGACCGTGTAGGCGCGTTATTATGTAATCTCACGTAATCAAAAAATCAAGTCGCGAAAACGGGTTAATGAAGAACGCGTTTTTTCATACGAAATCGGCACAATAGTGGTTGTCCTACCTGTGCCTGAAGTTCTGTCTCTTCAGAATTTCGAAATATGGCCTGGAAATCATTGTGCAGAGGCCCTGATTCAGTCATGTGATCTATCACAGCCAAACCAATAAATATTTAAAAAGGCCCAAGAATGGCCGGAAAAAAATTCACAATGGTGTAAGAGGGCCTATTATTTGCTACAGACCCTTAGGCGAACATTATATGAGTGCTAGGGACTAAGGGAGTGCAAACAACGGTGTTCGGCGTTGACCGGTGAAATTCAAACTCCGAGATTGCGTAATAACGCGGCTACACGACCCGACCCCCGCGGTTACTAACAGACTCCAACAAGCGAGGTACGAGCTTCATTTTGTTGGAGCGTCTGTCTACGAGAGACTAAGGCGGGGGAGGGAACATAGGCACCGACTCATCCCTATTTTTACGCTTTGATGCGTTCGCAAGCCTGATTCTTTCTCGCTTTGCAGTCAGCGCTATACTGCTTTTTGGCAGGGACAGCTTCATCCGTTTAATTACTTCTTTACGAATGACCCTCTGATCAGCCCGCAGTATATTTTGTTTTGTATTCTTCCTTGCCTGCCGTTCATTGGTGGAATCTGGTATCAAATCAAATACGGTCAGAGTTTCTTCACAACAATCGCAGGCGTGGTTTGCCACGATCTTCTGGATCTCGAAGGTAGACGCTCTACTCCTAAATTTAATGCCGTGCAGTCTCCCGATTCCCTTGGCTTGTGCTTGTGACAAATAGGGAGCCATGGTCCTTAATGGCACAGCACTGGCGAAGACGAACGGGTTGTCTAGGACCTGCTGTGCAATTTCCGTTGTACGACAGTGACCTCGAAATTTCAACTTGTCGTTGTCATGGCGGAATTTTTCCGATTGATGTAAATGGGTGTAGAGTTTTCCCATCAAATATCCGTAGCGGCTGAGCTCCGCCTTTAAGGGGACAGTAGGCAATTCTCATGTCGTACTTGTTGTCCACCAACTCCGTTAGCACAGGATGTATCGATCCAAGGCAGAAGCAGGTCCCCAGTATAACCAGTAGTTTGAAGTGGGCAAAATAATCAGCGAACAAGTTGCACACGTACAAGGTCCTCTTCTGGTTCAATAATGACCGATTCAGAGCAACCCAATCATGTTTCCTCATTACCGTGCGTCGGAAACCGTACAGCAGATTCTTTACCCTCACTTCCGGCAAGTAGCTGCTGTCGCTGGTATAGACGGACATTAGTGTCCATTGCATGACAATCCACACTGAGTATAAATACTGTCGAAGCCAAGCGGCGGGCGGGCCACATCCACATCCATAATTTGTCGTTCTGGGAAGCACTCCATGTCTATTCGTTCCTAAGGCAATTCGCGCGACAATGTCCCGAGGGGACGAACCCCTATGCTACATAAGCAGAGTGAATCCCTGAATAATGTGCAGGTTTGTCGTATGTTATCCACATAAGCCACAGAGAGAGATATATGCGCATGAGGGAGGGAGCACAGAGCGGCAAAATCATGAACCGATGTGGTGGATGCGATGCCGTGGTTGAACTAGTGGCACTGCACGTACATCATGGTTATCATTATTTGATCTCTTGAGTCCGATTCGACCGCCGTTTCCCGGCATTGGGATGCTAAGGGTTAGTTAATAAGGGCTTCAGATGCCTTTTTCTGGATATTAAGACCTTAGCTTAATCAGGGTTAAGCCCTTATTAAGACTAAGCTCTTAAGGTCTTAACTTCAACACTGCCGCAGATAAGCTGAAAAGGGCAGCGTGTCCCATGGGCGAAAAAGATCGGATTTTCCTACACGCTGTGGGTGGCCGGCCCCGTGTAAAACAGCGTGTCCCATGGAAATCTAAGGTCGGTTTTTCCCTTGGGACACGCCGAAAAGCTGCCGCAAGCGATGGGTTTGATTACATCAGGAAAAACTTCGTGGGAAAAACCTCGCCGGTTAGATATGAAGCCGAAAATAGCCGTGAATAGCGCGGATAGCTGGGGCCCATTGGTCTATAGTTCTCCGTTGCTGAAATAGCCGTGTGCAATAAAACTTGGGCAATGGGATTATGGGAATCTTCAGGACTGACAGTGGCAAAGAAATAGGGCAAACCATCGCACACAATGTTGCTATGACATTCTTGTTTCATATTGGCGACGTCTCCAACTGAGCCTGGAATATGATCGGAGACATAATTGAGGTACTTCATCATATCTGCTGCAGCCTTCTCGCCTTCGGTTTCTGGCTTCGCAAATGAGTTTTTCTGGAGCTTGGCATGGTAAGCGAATACGCTACGCTGCAGCAGAGCGTCGCAGCAATGGTCAGCCAACTCGATGAGGCTCGCCACCTCTCATCGGACCCGCCAGATGGGCCCCATCTTGTTGTCTCTCAGCGGGTCTCCACCGGCGGCCGCCCGCGGATCGAGATTGACCCCATTTTTTGGCCCAAGCCCTCGACCTTCGAGAAACGTCACATCTTGCCACTGTTTTCAACTACTCCTCTCGCACCATTCGCCGGCGGGCTCTGCAATATCGCCTCGCCACGCCGGGCCAGCCTGTGTATACTGACACCCCTAGAGCTGACGGCAGTGTGACTCGATCATATTCCTCCACATCTCGGCCTACGTCCACCCTCACCGACGAGCAGCTCGACACACTCGTCATGTCCATTCTGGAGGTGTTCCCTGACTTTGGCCACCGCATGCTCATCGGCCGGCTCAAGGCCGGCGGGCATCATGTTCTGCGAGAGCGCATTACAGCTTCCTATCTTTGCGTCCATGGTTCCCCCGGTCAGTTCCGAGAGTTCGGCATTCGCGCCATCCATCGGCAGTGTTGGAATTAAGGGTTAGCCGTTAACTTAACTTAAGGGTTAAAATAGTATTAACATTAACCCTTCACATCGATTCTTGTCGGTCCTAAGTGTTAATTAAGGGTTAATGATGGCATCAAATCATATTCCCACGCAGTGCCGATGGCTCAGAGAGTGGTTAAGGGCATGGAGGGCTTGTGGAGGCAAATCGAAAGGTATAGCAAGGCATGTTCTTGTTAAATGAAGGAAGGTTGACGGAAATGCCCCACGGTATATCGATCATCAGCCCATCACCCAACAATCAACCGAGAATAGTTGCTGATGGGTGGTGGGGGCACTCGAGTGAAGAGCCGGGAGGATCAACAGGATCGTAGGCAAATTACATATTTAAAGAGTAGAAACTGACTCGTGCTGTACTTTTGTATGGCAGAATTTCTCTTCTGAACCCTTAACTTCACCCTTAACTTGCCCTGTTAATCACTGCGTTCAGATCCCCTGTAGGCACACCCTGTATCTACCGGCGTAGACAATACGTAGACAAAGTTGTTTGCCTACATATGCCTACAGCATGTAGACACTGTTGGTGTACATGAGTCTACATTGGTCCACGTATGGCTACATTGGTCTACCGCAGTAGACCAATGTAGACGAACATAGTGGGATGTAGACCCATGTGGTATATCAAAGTTGGAGTTATGATGAGTACGTTAGCATACGTCACGTAGACATACTTCGCCTAAGTTTGTCCACGGCTGTAGACACACCTTGCCCCCCCAAACTTCGAATTAACCTCTATGTCGGCCTTAAAAAATCATTCCTTTTCCCTTCCCTTCTCTTTCAAGCCTTACGTAACCATTTTCACGCCCACCAACCCAGGCATGGGAGGCGTCAGAATTTAAGTTTTCATAAGTCTTCTCATCAGCTCTTGAGCACTCAATTACTCTCAGGCACTCGCCAAGCACTTGCAACGACTCCAAATTTGATATACCACATTGGTCTACATCTGGCTATGGTTGGTCTACATCGGTCTACCATGGTAGACCAACGTAGGCAGACATAGAGGGGCAAGGAAATCGAGAGTCCGGTTTGTGAATGCAAGGCATAGAGAGCATGGTAGAGGTCATTTTGTATGGGTGAAGAAAGTTCAGAGCGCCGCATCAATTGAATGCCTCGCTCGCGGGGAAGATTTAGATAAATGATACTGCAGCTTCTTCCCAGTGTTTACTGTGGGACCTTGATTGCAGGTATTCTCCGAGCCAGCAAGTTCAGATCAATGCACATGCTCCTGTGATTCGGAATTTGCCGTTTTCCTACTGTACTTTTTCATTCAATTCGACAGTCACGTGTCACGCTCCAACTTTTTTATTGCGGCAATGATGTTTTCTCCATTTATGAGACTTTTTTGGTCTCCGAAAAGGCCAGTCCGCCGGAAGTCTGTGGATCTACAGAGAGAGTTCTGAGAAAGGACGCGTTAGGATAAGCCTCGATCACCTCGGTAGGCTGAGCTCAGGATACGCCAGGGAGAGCCAGGTCCTCTTGGCATGATCTCCGAGATGCGCCAGGATCTCGTGTAGAGGGCCCAAATGTTGGACGAGGTCGTCGGAGGCGTGCAGGACATCGATATTGGGTTTTGTGATGGTGGAATCAGACAAGGTTCGTGAATAAATAGTGGATGATATTTAGCCCTTGACTGAGCTCTGCAAACGCTTGAAGATACATAGGAAATTGTGCTAATTATATACTAAAATGTCCGAGTCATATCCGAGTCAACTAAAATGTTCCAAGATATTCCGTACTGTTCACTGGTGTTCGATACTGACTCTTACCGAATCAATTATCATTCTGACTTGGGTTGACTCACAACCTCGGCCATGATGCCGGGTTGACTCAACTCCAATAATCGATGTTATCAAAATGAAGTCTCTGCGAAAGGAGTTCACTTTCAAAGTAATGTACTGTACTTTTCCATTCAATTCGACAGTCACGCGTCACGCTCGTGGTTTTTTATTGCGGCAATAGTTTTTTCTCGATTTATGAGTTTTTTGGCCGCCAAAAAGTCGAGGTCGGTGTCGAATTGATCGAAATAATACAGTATGTGGTCAATTCAACGGGATGATGAAGCCGGGAAAGGATCATACCTCACAAGTTCTTTTTCAAGTGAAAAAGACCTCGCGAATCCGTGTGTTGAGCAAGCCCGCGAACAAATATTTGGGAACGAAATGAGCAATCCAGCACAACCCCGAGACGTCGCCGAGGTGCTGACTAAAAGCTGACTAATATGGAATCGGAGGGAACACGCCAGAACATACAAGAAGAATAGGATTTTAGTATAAATACAGTACCTACAGTAAAGCTCCTCGTGAGCTTGTAAACTAAGGCCTAACAGCCAAAAGTGATATCTCACTAGGTTCATGAGATAAAACCAACAGAACCCAAACAGAAGTTGCAACTTTCCAGGTTGCCACGACCTTCATCCCCCAGAACCCAAACAGAGGTCGCAACTTGCCAGGTTGTGACTCTTATCACCCAAGGAACTCCCTGCGGCCTTGGCTATTTGTGCCTTGTCTGCCCGCTTTGGCTCATTGTGTTTTGCGGCCGATTCAAACTGCCGGATGCGGGCATCGGTGCGCAAAAGAATTCGGGCTTCCGGGCAATCTTTATACTGATGTTGCGAGTTCAAGCGATATGATTCGAGCGCCGAGATGATCTGCGAGACCGTGGCCTTTCCCACAGATGATCCTGGAATTGTTTCGGTCGTTCCAGGCTTCCGCTGTGAGACAAATTATTAATAATGGAGCGTGGCAGAGAGCAAGGGAAAAAACACCTTTTCTCGCCCGACTACGTATTCAAGGTACGAAGAGACCTTCGCAGGAATTATCGGCATTGCTGGAAGAGCGACAGGTAACAACTGATACTAATCACTCAATGTTTGCCCTAATTTGTTTTCCTCTTGGGAATCACTTTCTTTTTGCTGTCTGATTCAATTCAATTGATGCCCCAAACCAACGGGTCTTGGGGTTGACGCCAGAGTGAGGAAGTGCTGAGCCTGATTGTTTCTTGCAGATAATTCTGAGGTGCAACAGCCAAAGGACCGTCAAATGACGTCAAAAAGATTGAAAAAACGGTCAAATTGAGCGGTAAAATTTCAAAAAGTCCTCGGCCAATTTGCCAGTAGTGTATGAGAGGTGGCCACTAAGCGCCGCGCACCATAGATCTTCGCTGGCCGGCAATCAGACACCGGCCATCAAGAATTACAATTACGTGGCCACCAATTCATCCCTCTTCCCTTACCTCGTCTGCATCTTCGTCGCCCACCCTTGGCTTCCTATGGCGCCGGCGCCTCCCATTGTGGGGCCCGTGCTCTGGCGAGCAACAAACTCGATGAACGTGCGCGACCTTTCTAAGGACGATGATCTCCTCAGTCATCTTCTCGTCGAAAAACTTGGCACTGGACTGGTTGTCCACAAAATGCACTCATCTCGCAGGCTTCCCCGGACAAACACCGATCAAATTCTTGCTATTGTTCGCCGCGTACGTCCCTTATGTCTTTATTTAGTCCTGCTTTTCACGCATCTTTCAGCTTGTTGCCGCCAAAGAATCGGCTCAGCTCGTCACCCGCCAGGCCGTTGACGAACTCCTTGCGTATGTAAATTTTGGCTCTGGCTCTTCCTCACCCCTCTCCTCACGGTTTAAGCTCAGGCTCTCTCCCATACGCAACTATCTCAGACAGTATACCCAACAACAAATCAATGCGTTCGCAACGTGAGTTTCGGTTCACATCCTGTCATCTGCGTGGTTTTCACTCCCGTCATTATGTAAGCCATGCATCCCTGTACTTTGAGTTGTACCTCCCGTCGGGCGGCATTGAAATTGCCCATACATCCCGATACTCGCATCGCACTGGCAAGTCTGAGTTGTGCGTCGTGGCCACGCGCGCTCTGTCTTCTGGCACGGTCATCACAGCGCTGAAAGGGTCAATGGCGGGCCTTACGGATGAGGAGTATACGCGCCTTCGGTGCACTGATCTTCGAAACGCGGACATTCGCCGGGATTTCAGCATCGTCCACTCTGAACACAGGGATAAGAATTACCTCCTCTTGGGACCCACCCGCTTCGTCAACGTATGCTTTTCCCCTCCATTATTATCCCTCACCTCCGACGTGTCATTTCAGCACGACTGCGCCAACAATTGCGAGCTATTTCCTCAAGGCAAAGATATCATCAGCCTGCGAGTTTTGAGACCTATCGCAATTGGTGAAGAAGTCACAGTCCATTACGGCGATGGTTACTGTGCGTCACCTTCCTTCCACCTCGCAACATTGTCAACTAGCTTGATTGCCAGTTGGCAGGAAAAATCGCCATTGCTTGTGCAGCACCTGCGAAAAACATAGGAGAGGTGGATATGCGCCTGGTCATACTCACGGCCAGTGTTCGACCTTAAGCCCTTATTAAGGGTCGGGATTTTGGTTAAGGCCTTAAACCTTAATAAGCCTTAATTAAGGGTCCCATATTAAGGCCTTAATTTCCTGGGGGGTGCAGTTTTACACAGCGACGATACATGAGAGCCCGTAGAACTACCAGTAGTCATCCCCAGAGCCCTCCAACTCTCCATCGTCCGGTTCCTTGACACTGTGCTCTGCTGCCAACTCTATCAATAGCTGCTGCTGAGTGAAGGCCTTGCGAGGTGCACGTGCAGGGGGTTGCAGAATGGAACTGGGTACAGACTGCCGTCACCTGCGCATCATTGAACAGGATATCAAAACCCTTGAAAAATTTCAGCTGGGTCTACATGTTACCGGCCAATCCAGCCACGCGACGTTGAGTTTGGACGCAGCCGAGACAGTATGCCCTGTAGTGGGCCGAGTTCTGTTTTTCACCAAGATGGAAGAAGGCTCAGAGGCCAGATTTCAGGCGGCATAGCTGGAGTTCGTCGTGGAGGGTCTTGGTTGTGAGGAAAATATTTGGATGGGATCACAATATCTGATGCCATCATTACCCTTAATTAAGCCTTTGGACGATTCTGGCTCCTTGTTAAGCTTAACATTAAGGCCTTATTAAGCCTTAACTTAACTTAAGGCTTAACCCTTAAGTCGAACACTGCTCACGGCGAGCCACCGACGTACTCCGACTCGGACCTGGAATCGGATTCAGACCTTAGCGACCTCAATTCTAATAATGAACAGAAAGCACTCATTTTGGGCCAAAAACAGACGCGTCGAAGCGCGTATCCTTCGCAGTCGGCTCTGACCGCTGTGTCGCCCGGCGAACTGAAGCAATTCCCTCTCTCCGAGGAGTTATCCGAAGAACCCCGAACTCCTAAAAAACGCACAACGGATTCAACACTGAAGCAATTCCCTCTCTCCGAGCAGCTATCCGAGAAACCCAGAACTCCTAAACAACGCATAACGGATTCCACAGATCTCGGCAGCCACAATCCCATCTTTCGAGTTGCATCGATTGATGCAGACAACAGCGTTCTGTTTCAAAACTCGTCGTATGGCGGCGAAATCAAGTTGCCTGCTCTCATTAAATGGTCCCTGGATGATCAGGGTGCGTACTCGTTTCCGACTTTTCCATTCATCCACTCATTCGAAATTTTAGCGGCGTTCTTAATCGCCTCCCAGAAATTCCGAGATATTTTGCCAGGTCCGGGGTTTACGTTACCTGTTGGGAGTGATGTTCTTCTCGCGTTTAAGCGGATCGCCGCTCAGATGCCCCGCGCGGTAAGTACCGGCGCATGGAAGCATATACCGTAAGTCCCCCATTGCTGACATTCATCAGACGACTGCCCAGGTTCTAGAATTTTACTATTGGCGACAGAATCCTGATACATTCGGCGACGCCCACGCCATTTATGACTTGGGCTTTACACCGCCGACCTTCTCTGGCGGTGAGCCCACACCCATCTCTAAGCGAAAGAGACGGGATGAGGTGGCTGTTACGTGTCCTGGAACGGCCGTCGAGGGAATTGATCCGGTGGGGTTGAGGAAGCGGCACAGAGAAGATGTATAGTACAAAGTAATACAAACCTGCTTGCTCGCAAAGTTGATGAGGCAGAACAGGACCAGACCTGCATCCGAGAAAGGAGCGTAGATACCCTCTCCTGCGAATATCTCTTTCGGATCGCTGGAGTCACCGAAGATGTCCATGAGCAGGAAACCGACCTCGCTAACGTTGAGGCGCGGCTTTTGAATGGCATCGACCGGCATTTTGAGGCCGAGAGCGTCGTGAGTTTCAGCAGCAGTCTGAAACCACATTTCAGTATATGGAAGACCGTTTGGATATCACGTTATCCTCGCAGCTTATGTTGCTGACTACCCAGAGCAATGCTTGGTTGGGTGTAGCAAATACGGGACTTGTCCGAAATGTCTACGCGGTGCAGCTGACCTGCAAGACCCATTGTGCGAACCCCAGACTGGACACTCGGTGTTATTCGAGATGGGGAGGATGAGGGTACCGAAAACAAATTCCACGATTATTGCATGGAGCACGAGGTCGCAGGAGTACACCGACCTTTCAGGGAGGGATTCCCCCTCACAAATATCTCTCTCTCACTCCCGACGTCTTGCACCAACTCTACCAGGGGGTTTTCAAACACCTCCTTGGCTGGTGCCAAAGTCTTATGACGGCAGACGAGCTCGATGCCCGGATTCGTTCACTGCCCCCCTCATTTGGTGTCCGGCACTTTGACAAGGGCATATCCTTATTGTCCCAGGTCTCGGGGAAGGAGCGAAAAGCGATGGCCCGCATTCTCCTTCCTGGTTGGCAAAACTACCCGCCAAAGGCATCAGAGCCTGCCGCGCCATCCTAGATTTTATTTATCTTTCTCAATATAGCACTCATGACGGCGGTACCTTGGCCACTCTCCGAAGCGCCCTCAAAGTCTGGCATGAGAACCGAGACTTCTTCATCACCGCCACGAGAGAGGTCCAAACCACGACGCCCGCGTCGACTGAGGATGTCTCATGCCGATCCTCTTCCACCGAAAACGTCTCATAGCACGGCAGAACACGATGTATTTATTGCATAAAAATAGTACAATGCTGGGCTACAGGATGACGGACATCCAGCCACATCTATGGACTGTCTGGATACACCTCCGTCATAAAGAACACCCTCCATGCGCCTCAATTGATCGAAATATTGCGGCCGTGGCCCCGCCACGTCTGACAGCTCGCGTGGCTTTGATGGCAGCCAAGATCCAGATCTCACGCACCTCTTGCGTCAATCCGCAAGTGTGGTTGGCCGGTTTCCTTGGGCGTGTCGGAATTCGAGATGTGGAATGTGAACCTTTTTCGTGAGCCTCCTCCTCCTTAGCCATCTTCCTCCATCTGAATGCTGGCGAAGGCCAAAACTCAATATCTTCATGTCTGTCCGCCTGCCTTGTATTCCGTGTCCGCGCGTGCCCATCTCTCGCGGCCATAATTCCATGAAGTGGCTCTTGATGTGATGTCAATATATATTATTTTTGCCATTTTTTTTCTATCACTAATTCGGTATGAATTAGCTGAGTAGATCTATCTAGTTTTTATGTGAATCGGGTAAGAACTGACTGAGATATCAGGAATTCTTTGAAAACATCCCAAAACAGAAAATTTCCGTTCGCGCCTTCGGTACTGCCAATAGCTGTAATCAAAAAACGATTTAGATTTAGATTTTCACAGAAACAAAAGCAGACCAGACCTTAATTTTTTGGCCTCCAATGTTGAGGTATGCCCCTTTGTTAATTCTAGACATAGAATCTACCAAGAATCGCTGTATATGCCGGAGGTACACCATTTCCGGTTACTTTTTGTGATAACGAGTATTATTTCGTTCAATTCGACATTGACCCTGACTTTTTGGCGACAAAAGAATTCTCATAAATCCTGAAAATATTGTACTCAGTACGAGGTGTTGCACCTCAGGTTTAAATGTCATAATCTGGGCCAATTTTTTTGTAGATTACGAATCTGGCCACAAGAGTGGGAAAAACTTGGGCTGGACGCCGTTAAAACCAAATTTCCGGTTACTTTTTGTGATAACGAGCAGTACAGCATGTCTGGTGAGTACGGTTAAATGGCTCACAACACATAAGGTCGGTGGACACCCAGGCTGTACAGTCAAAGCTGTCTTAACCCATACCCCACGGTAGACACTCAAAACTATGGGTTATCGCAGCGTATGGGTTCCGAGAGCCGTGGGAAAGTATTCGGCAAAACCCGAGAAGCCTTGAGAACCTCTATATAGTCGTACGAGCCTGTGAAATCGCATGTATAGCGCTCAAATACTCATATTTATGTTACTAACACCTATCCGAGGCATTTCCTGCCTGCCAAATGTGTTTCACAAACAAGGGGATAAAGACATCCCATCCCGGAACCAGGCAAAAGCACCAGGGCCATCAAAATAAATCTGAAGCGACAGTTTGAACCCAAATTTTGCTGGCTATCCTCTCAGCAAGGCCTCGTCAAAATCCGGCTTGAACTGATTGCACAGTGGTCAAAACACTGTTTTGGTGCAAAATCTCAGCGCAGTGTTTGGTGACAGCCTGCGTTTGTTTGGTGACAGCCTGCATTTGTTTGGATGGACATGGAGAGCCCTGACCTCCTTTTCAAAAGCACCAGGGCCGTCAAAATAGATCTGAAGCTACAATTTGAACCCAAATTTTCCTGGCTATCCTCCCAGCAAAACCCTGTCAAAATCTGGCTTGAAATGATTGCACAGTGGTGAAAACACTGTTTGGGTGCAAAATCTCGGCACATTGTTTGGTGACAGCCTGCGTTTGTTTGGTGACAGCCTACATTTGTTTGGATTGACGTGGAGAGCCCTGAGCTCCTTTTCAAAAGCACCAGGGCCGTCAAAATAAATCTGAAGCAACAGTTTGAACCCAAATTTTGCTGGCTATCCTCCCGGCAAGACCCTGTCAAAATCCGGCTTGAAATGATTGCACAGTGGTCAAAACACTGTTTTGGTGCAAAATCTCGGCGCATTTTTGGTGACAGCCTGCATTTGTTTGGATTGACATGGAGAGCCCTGAGCTCCTGTTCATAAGCACCCGGGCGGTCAAAATATATCTGAAGCTACAGTTTGAACCCAAATTTTGCTGGCTATCCTCCCAGCAAAACCCCGTCAAAATCCGGCTTGAAATGATTGCACAGTGGTCAAAATCTCGGCACATTGTTTGGTGACGGCCTGCATTTGTTTGGTGACAGCCTGCATTTGTTTGGATTGGCATGGAGAGCCCTGAGTTCCTTTTCAAAAGCACCAGGGCCATCAAAATAAATCCGAAGCGACAGTTTGAACCCAAATTTTGCTGGCTATCCTCCCAGCAAGACCCCATCAAAATCCGGCCTGAAATGATTGCACAGTGGTCAAAACACTGTTTCGGTGCAATATCTCGGCACATTGTTTGGTGACAGCCTGCGTTTGTTTGGTGACAGCCTACATTTGTTTGGATTGACGTGGAGAGCCCTGAGCTCCTTTTCAAAAGCACCAGGGCCGTCAAAATAAATCTGAAGCAACAGTTTGAACCCAAATTTTGCTGGCTATCCTCCCGGCAAGACCCTGTCAAAATCCG
This sequence comes from Mycena leptocephala, assembly GCA_029378395.1. NCBI lineage: Eukaryota > Fungi > Basidiomycota > Agaricomycetes > Agaricales > Mycenaceae > Mycena > Mycena leptocephala. The sequence continues at coordinate 41,510 of JARJLF010001262.1, read as the reverse complement.
GCTTGAAATGATTGCACAGTGGTCAAAACACTGTTTTGGTACAAAATCTCGGCGCATTGTTTGGTGACAGCCTGCATTTGTTTGGATTGACATGAAGAGCCCTGAGTTCCTTTTCATAAGCACCCAGGCCATCAAAATATATCTGAAGCTACAGTTTGAACCCAAATTTTGCTGGCTATCCTCCCAGCAAAACCCCGTCAAAATCCGGCTTGAAATGATTGCACAGTGGTCAAAATCTCGGCACATTGTTTGGTGACGGCCTTTCGAGGTGGTGATGATCTGCGCTTTTTCGACGAAGTTGCGTATACTGGATTCGATCCAGCCGTCGTCGGGGGTGTTGAAGGTGAACTCGTCCATGAAGGTGGGGATGGGGGCGGTGGGAACGTCGGGTAGGTGATGCTGCGATGAGGATGCGTAATGATCAGCTTCGAAATTCATACGCGACGGGACGGCGACTTCGCTGGAGTGTCCCGGGGTGTAGACAATGTTCAGCTTGTTCTTCTTGACCAAGTCCAGTATCCATCGATAATAAGATCGGCCGTTCATGCCTCGGAGTCGTTGGCGTTGATCGACGATGGTCTTGCTATCGTCGATGAGGCGGATGGCGTTGAGATGGTCGAAGTATAGGGTTGCGTCCATGGCGAACCACATTGTGGAATATTTGCTGAATTTTGTGGCTGTGCGCATATTTTACCTCTTCCCGGTCCAGAAGTGGAATGAGTGTTCCTTTTCTGGTTGAATCATAGTCCAGCCAGGTGAATCCACGCCCCAACACGTGCACAAGACAATTTGACCCCCGGCGAGCCACGTTGTTTGAATTTTCTAGCTGTGCGCATAGTTTATGTCTTCCCCATCCATCCCACTATCTAATCGATCTCTCTGTGTCAACTCTGACCCCAAAAGCACTCTCTGCCAGTCATAAACTGTACGTGCCTGTAAGTTGGCGGCGGTCACGGTTGCGGAGCGTCCGTCGCCTCGCCCACGTCGGGGGCGGGTCACGGTCACGATGGTTAGGCTGGTCTGTTTTACACCTTTGTTGATTTTGCATTGGAATCCTCCATAAACCAGTGAAAAATATGGAGCACCACCCTTTGAAACAAGTGATAGAATCAGATGCCGAGCGATGGCCACCTATAAACCTGACCGGATGCGAGATTAAATTGCAGTCATTATACTTGTTCTTGCTCAAGCATGCATCTTATCTTATCCACATAAACCTGGAACCTCAGATGCTGCCCTTTCCTTACAATAGGCAGAGATGTAGGAGCTTTCTCTCTCCCTTTTGGACGAGAAACATGCCATTGATGACAGAAAAAGTGGTTGGAAGTCAGTCAGAAGCTTCCTGATAATCCTTATCATATTGAAACATACCAACTTTACTCACATGTTGAACTAATCCAGCCAGTCTTGTATTTCTGGCTGTCCCGAGATGCCCGAGCACATCAGAATAAGTCCTTCAGCCACGAAAAGAGTTGGTAAAGATGAGGAAATCAGATTTGTTGACCCTTGACACCTTGGTGCTCTTCCTGCCGGACGTCTCACTGAAGAATCATTAGGCAGGGCAACATTGGTAGTACGTCTGCTTGATTCACAAAACCCCTCTCCTAGCACCTTGGACTGTCGGAACGGGGACTTCTTCGGCAAGTACGCCGAATGTAGCTGTGGTAATCAAGATAGGCTATATGTATAGACTGAGGCCTTTATACATGTAATTCATATCAAGATGCGCTGGGGTCCTTGATCTGATACAGAACAGCGTATTTGGGCAGGTGGCTAACTACCCCATTTTTGCCCGTTTCGAGTATGCCATCCGAAGAAAATTCACGCAAGCATCAATACCGATCCCCCACGTTGGAAAATGCAGGTCGCTTGCATGCTGTGAGCGTGAGACAGACACTACTCGGGGTAAAACAGATACAATATCCGGGGGTGCACGGTTCAGCAATCACAATAAAACAGATACAATATTCGGAGTAATGACACTTGGTAGCAAGGTAGGGTCGGTAGAACGGAAGAACGGTAAAAGGGTAGAACAGATAATCATAGGGAGTAAGTTCGAACGTGTAAGCACGAGCGGTTGTTGCTAGATTGCATTAAACAAGCACGCACCACCCAATAGCTAATCATATCAGTCGAGCCCCTGGGAGGGATCACACTATGCTCGTAGTGCCTCACCTCTTCTTCAATTGACTGGTTCCCACCGGTTCTCCCTGTCGAAAAATCGAGAGACTGTTGGGAATGACGATAGCGCTGTGCCAGGTTCGCTATTCCTGTGTGCACTGTTCGAGAACGAGATGGTGCACCACTGCCAGAATCTGATTCAGATCCCACAGGAGAGCTTGAGCCAGAAGCATTCTCGCTGATGGCTGCAGCTTCGTAAGCTTCAAGTTTTGAAATTTTCAGTACTTATTTCAAGGGTTTGGATGAAGTTGAAAACCTTTCATAAATGATTTTCCTTGCCATCGCTTGATCTACAGCGGACCAATTCTGCTTGATCCATTCCAAACGAACGGATGGATTGATGACTAGCACCAATTGTGTTTTAAGAGAAGACCTCCCCAAAAAAACAGGCTGCACTTACACATTGAGATGATATAGGCATCTGTGTCACCGAACCTGTTATAATATTTGGCAGCAACATCCAGGCCGGGCTTGATGAAATGTGCGACATTCTCGGCTCGCAACTCGCGATCAGCAACCATCGATTCCCACGAAGATTTGAAGAGCTCGAATGCAGGGATAGCACCAGATAGAATTGGTATGTTCTCTGCGGACATAGCAGTTTGAACAATGTGAGGTTGCTAGATAAACTTCAGAATTTATTCCATCGAAGGGGTTAAAAAAATACCTGAAGTATCAACTCCATCAACTCCAGCCGATTCCAATGCCGGGTTTCCAATGGGTGATTGAATTGGCGAGCATCACGGTTCAAAGTAAAAAATTGCTGCACAGGCTGTATGGCCAGTTAATTAGTTTGAATGGTGTATTATCCAAGTTAACTCACCTCTTGCAAGTATCGAAGCCGGCGGAGCATATAAAATACTGAATCCCACCGAGTTTTGACATCTGGCAAAACCGTAACAGATGCGAGTACTACCGGTTCCTTGACAGCTTTATTCTCGACCAAGGTAACCCGTGTCCAAAGTGAATTGGTATTGCCTTGTTTGATAATGTCAAGAAGTTGATCACGACGTTGGCCAGACTTGCGAATAAAGGCCACAGTTTTACGAGCCCGACGAATGGGACCAGCCTTGCATGTAGTTCGTGTCTGCCGAAAATTGACAGCAGCAGTATCGTCGTCTGTACCAGTCTCTGTCCCAGGATCTGTATCTGTATCAGAGTGGGTGTCGTCGTCGTTGTCCCTCTCCATCTGGCGTATCACAGCCTGGGGGCATAAATTGATGATGTGGGCGAAGCAGCGAATATAATTCTTCTTAGCATCAAACTGGACACCAATGTTGTTCAAAAGTGTATCCCACAGTGTCGCTGGAAGAACCCGGCAAAGGATATTTCAATCTAACTGGTCATTTCTTGGTATGTCTTATTGCACATGGATCCGTCAGTCCCCGATGATTTACATGCAGAGCCATCTGTTCTTGCTGCTGCAGCATCGGTCGGCTGAGTGGTCAATGTTTTCTCTAGAATGCTGATCTTGGTACTCGCCGGACATCGCTTCGACATCATTCTGTCCGACTCGGCGAGATCCAAATCTTCGTACGTGTTGAATGTTGAATTGCTATCGTGCCGAACGGCTCTATCTAACATTCTTCTTGGCAGATCTGTCGTTTCTTTCCTCGCTCTTCGGCCAACATCCTTATTCACAGACCTAAGACTTTCCCCTTGGGTTCTAGGTCTTGGCCAACATTCCTGCATTCGCTTCCTCATGCATCATCATTGCGTACCGGTTTGCCGCCATGTTAAATTTCATTCTGGCATCGTTCGAATATCCACTGACAATTATGTCTTTTGTACATGTATTACTAACGGACAACTGCTTGAATTAATGGACTTCGCGTTCATGTCAATATAGACGGGTTATATCGCGGGAGGTTCGACGTCGGACGAGTTGTCTCAGCGGGCGTTAACGGGCTTGACAGCCTTGAACTTCTGCTACTAACTATTATATTCACCTACTAGCCGGAGCGAAGCTCCGGCATGTCTTGTTCACTGTGATACGGTCGATTGCAGCCAAAATTCAGCCAGAATCTGTCTCCAATTGCTCTTAACCACTCAAGGTGAGCTGGAATGGAAGGAGTGCAATACTATTAGAGACCCCTTAGTTGGCCACCCTACTTAGTTGGCCACTTGACTCCTATAAGACCAGGGCTTCATAATTATGACTGGGCATAATGTATAAACAGAATACGACCTCCAACGAATGTTCAGACCAAATTTCAGCCGAAAATGATGGGTTGATCGGGAGCTACGGCATCGCGGATCGGGATCCGAAGCGTGGGGACATCAATTTCTTATCAATCGGACCTCTCGCCTGATTTGCCATCGCCATTTCTCCACCATTTCTTCCTCGATCCACGACTTTGGGGGCTCGTTCGGATCCCCCGATGCTGGCCTTCCATCTAAAGAGGTACTGGACGGCAACTGACTGAACTATCACTCTTAACACACCCGGGAAAAGCACGACTTCATTTGTAGGCCAGTCATGCTGGCACCGTCGCGGTCTACGACACCGCTATGCCATCGGTCTGGAACCTTACACAGGACTTTTTAATATACAATCCTTCATTCCGAGACCCATTTCGAGATTTTATCCAATGACCTCTGATTGCTCTGCAGGCCATTGTCCAAAATCACCCAATTTCAGTCGTGCTGATAGTCGGATTTTTTGGAGGAGATGTCAGCAACTTGGAATAGAGTTGGGCATCCAGGTACGTCCGAATACATCCCATTAAGTAGCCTGGATCCTAATTTGGCCCATCGCGGCCTTTTTCTAAATAGCAGAACACTCATTCATCCCGCGACCCTAATTTCGAGGTTTCCCATCGATCGCAAGCATGTATTCTGCCCATTTCTATACCTCATATCTACACCATAACTGTTTTAAATGGTGAATATAACCTGTATATATGATTCTGGGTGCAGGCCACTGCCATTTGAGAGCTCAATACGTTAGTTGGCGGGGTGGCCAACTAACCTGTTGTTTGGCTATGTTGGACTGCCGGTCAAAATAAATTCCTTACGCACTCAAATCTTCGAATATTTCGGTGCTGGCGGACTCGAACTCTTCGTAGGATGCATGTCCTCATTCTGAAATAGTTTGACTCGCATCGGCACCGGTATAACACCAGGGCTGCGGCATAAATGCTTAAGTGGCCAACTAACTGGTCTCAAACAGTATAGCTGATATCCAGCGGCGGCGTGAGAGCACAAACTCACCATCATGACATCATAAATAGCTCTTCAACATTTCGGTGGAGAAATGGGCATCGCGGTGGAGCTGTGAGGCAACTACCGCACTGGCCGCATGCGGCGTTTGTGCATTGCGCAAAGCCGCGGGTTTTTCTTCGCTGTTCTTGGTTCTTGTCTTGGTAAGTATCATTCAATATCTCTTAAATCTCATATTCCACTCCCGAGAGTGTTATGTGTTGGATGTACAACCGTGGGAGGCTGCATTTTTCACGCATCACGAACATCACTCAAGCTCCACTTTTTTTTCCATACTCTCACGTCTGCCACGCAGCAGAGGCAATGCCGAGGATCTTCCCTCTCCCCAAAGCACCTCTCTTTCGCCTCAGGTAAGCTTACATTGAAATACAGTTGACTGGCTCACAATGCATTAGGTCGTGATGCATAATGCTAATAATGCATTGGATTTAGCTGTCCACCGACTTGGTACACTGAGATTTATGCAAAATCCTTCATAATGCATAATGCATAAGATTTCGGTTGATTTATGCATTTTGAGGAGCAATGTGTCAGTTTCCCTCTCATTTCATGAAATTTTTGAGTCAAAAAAGGTCCTATGGCCACCTTTGTTCAAGACTTGCCAAACTCTGTCCAAAATCGACCCCTATTTGACCAGCCCTACTCTGCCTCTTGGTTGCAACACACCGCGGCAGACCTCTGCCCACCTTCTGGCTACACTTGTTCCTGGTTTCCACCTTCACCATCTCGACTATCCACGTGTACCCGTACGGCGTGGAAGCAAATTTTAAAAAAATGGTTCGCGAAACCCTAATACTGATGCTCGCAAAGAGAGGCGGTTCTATTCTTAATAGGCGAAAGTTTAAACCTTATGCTTCAGGGATTTGAGCTGCCGACCGTTGCCTTTACCACGCTTCGCTTCAAGTCAAATGATTCATAGACCTAGGCTAGTGCGGGTAGGCACACTGTGCCTACTTCACGGAGGCAGACTTGTCTGCTTGGTCTGCCTTGGTCTACCGAGTCGGCTCGGCACAGCCCTCTGCCTCTGACCTCCCGGAATGCAGTGTCTCGTGCCGTCCGTGCTGCTCCCCAGGTAGCAATCGGGCTGAGCCCCTACCCGGCCGCGTTGTCCACGTAGTGAGTCCATAGAGTCATAGTCGCTTACAGAGCTAATTGATTCATCATCATCATTGCTGAACCTTTAGGTTTGGCTACCCAGGGGAACTTGGGCTTAGTTCTCTTTTGCTACATGTACAAACAAAGATTTAGTCATCCAACATTGGTCATTCCAAAAATAACTCGAAAGAAAGCGGGTAAGACGTAGAAATAAATCAAAATGCCTAGTTATGTTTTTCTATATCTTATCCACCTGAATCTCATGGTGCAAGCCCATTTCATTCTCTGGAACCAAAGAGATTCCCCAAGTTCGATTTTATGTGATTAGTCATTTCTGCTTTATGTTCGGAACGGTATCCGTTACTTAGTCATTCAAGCTTACCGATCACAACACTCCTTGCTTTCGGCTCTGCTTCTAGTCTGACAGACATATCTGTGCATTGTACTGTACCAGTTCAACCATCACACCACTGGAAGATCCGCGATGTGTACACCCTAAACCAAAAATTAAAATTCCTTGGGATTGGGCCTCTTCGAGGCGGGTGCTGAACCTTTAGGTAGGGGGTAAACACCAAGTCGACATTCTTACAAATACACACTATACCAGCTTTTTAGCCTGAGGTTCAACAAATTATTTCTCGATTTGAAGAGCTTGAAACCATTACATTGGATAAGCACAACGTGGAAATACTACCATTCTCTAATGCAATGAACATGTTATCTGTACAAATAAATAAACAATTGAGAAGTATACGGGTTCAGTGCCCGAAAATTGGCAGAATTCCCGATGGAACTTCAGATCCACAAAAGATGAGGGCTTCCACACTGGGGCATGATCCCTGCTTTACGACCGTTTAATCTGTTGCACCGACCTGTTTTCTAGAGGTCAAGCCATTGGCCTGGACTAGTGAAAGTCACAAACAAATGGGGCATTTCTTTTGCAAGCAGCCGTTGTATCCGAATTAATAAAGCAAAAGCTGTCCGTCTGAGTGAGAATTATGCAAAAAGTCTTGTCAAGTTGTCCTGTCCCCCTTCTAGGTATAAGCATGAAGACACAAAGATTGAGTCAAATAATAGTAACCACTGAGGGAAACGGAGTTCTGAGCAGGTAAACCATTCAATGGATGCTAATGGTCCAGTTTTGCCAGAAAAATTGGGGGAGAGACTTGAAAAATCCCGTTGACCTGTGCAACCCGGAGACCCGAATTGAATTTTTGTTTTAACCCACTGTCAGAACCTCTACAAGTTCAGGTCACAAAGTTGAACCAGCAACTCAGTTACCAGTCCAAGGCAGAAACCGGGTCAGAAGCCAGAGAAGCAGTCACAGAAAAATTGTTCAAGAACATAGACACATGTCGCCAACATCGCACGAAGCATCAGGAGCCCAGAGGCTTAGGGTTATGTACGGAGCTCAGAATCAATCACCCATTCCAGAGAAACATGGCGGGTTCAAGTTGTGTGGCATGGCCGTTGAACCCAGTGGATACAGCACATCACAGTAGCTAGAGGACATGGAGGAGGGAGCAATACAGCATGCGAGGTACTGTTCGACCACAAGTTCAAGTTCAATTTTTACCCGAGAAGGCCTAGGAATATTATTTCGATTTATGGTGCACATCACGAATCTTCCAGTGGTGTGACCTGTGACTGAACTTGTGGTTGAACTGGTAAGTACAACGCACAGGTATGTTGCTGCCTCTGTCAGACTAGAAGCAGAGTCGAAAGCAAGGAGTGTGGGCTCGAAGTATCTACTCGGGCTCAAAGATCCAGTGTTCCGTCGTAAGGGCTTATTAAGGGCAAAAATTTTGGCTAAGGCCTTAGCCCTTAATAAGGCTTAATTAAGAGCTCAAATTAAGGCCTCAAGTCAATTTTTCGAATGCCATTGTAGTGGTTATCACAATTGAAAAGCGTAAAACTAGTCATCCCCGTCGCCCGAGCCCGAGAGTTCTCCATCATCTGGTTCCTCCTCAGAATGTTCTGCGGCCAACAACTGCATCAAGAGCTCTTCAGAAAAGCTGCGCGAGGTACCCAGCTCGGGGGTTGGGGAATTTTTCCACTGAAAAGTCGTGACAATGGGCAAGGAAGCTAGCGCCCGGAGCGTCGGGGAGGCGGGGGCTCAGCGACTGAGCGGGAGGTCCGAATGTTACGCTTCAACTCCTCCTATGATGGCATCATTACCCTTAATGAAGGCTTCGGATGATTCGGCATCTTCGTTAACCCTTAATGTTAAGGCCTTATTAAGGCTTAACCCATCTTAAGCCTCAGCCCTTAAGCAGAACACTGCTCGGAGGATCAAGTTGTGATTGGTAAGCTTGATTGACTAATCGACGGATACTGTTCCGAACATAAAGCAGAAATGACTAATCACAGAAAATCGAACTTGGAGAATCTCTTTGGTTCCAGGGGATGAAATGGGCTTGCACCAGGGGATTCAGGTGGGTAAGAAGTTGAAAAACATATCCTGGCATTTTGATTTATTTCTACGTCTTACCCCAATTTCTTTCGATTTATTTTCGTGATGACCAATGTTGCATGACTAAATCTTTGTTTGTACATGTAGCCAAAGCGACTGAAATCTAAGTTCCCCCTGGGTAGCCAAACGTAAAGATTCAGCAATTACCTTTGGATTATCTCAAGGGCACATCAAGCGGTGTGCTTGCTGGCCACTCGGAATACGCCCGTTGAAATCCTGCGGGAAGTCGTACATCAGGAAAAATCCAGGTAACTATGAAGCGCAACGTAGCCAATGTAGCAGTCGTAGCACCGTCGTTACCCCCTTGAAATATAGTGTGATGTAGTTTGCAGCCAAAACTATGGCTTACTATAATAGGCATCATAGCCACGTGTGTAGTCTACAAAGCGCCGTAGCACTGTAGGACCATAGCCCACATAGGTCCAGGTAGCAAGCCATAGATCATTTGCACGTCGGTCAGGTGTATTGCGAGCAGAAAAAAAATAAATTCAGAATAATCTAGTATGTGTGATATCTACTCGTCATCTGCACCATTTTCGGCGTCAGACTCGGTCTCCGAATCCTCCATGTACTCCTTAATCGCAGCGGCAACATCAGCCTTGCTAAGAACCGGCTTGGGAAAGGCGGTGATGGGCTGGGCCCCCGAATGGAAGCTAAAAAGGACATAAGACAGGGGACATTATCATCAGGAGTGTGATCACGTACCGGCCAATGTTATGCAAGCGCACAAGGATGTTGTCCAAAATCTTGTGCTGGCCAGTCTCCTCCTCAAATTGGGTGAGAGCCTTGAGGTGGGACTCGTAGACACTACGATAGTCGGTGGTGGTGAAAGGGACGTCGGTCCGGATGCCGGTTATGCGCTCGTCAATGAGATTCTCGCACTGCACGGAAAGTGTTAGCAGAGCGATACAGAAAGAAATAGCACATACCACAGTAAGTACAAGCGCCAACCCGGCCTTGGGGAAAGGGTTAAAAAACTCGGGAAAAGAGGGGCCTTCGTCACGGCGGTTTGCAAACCACATAGAATTGACAGCCTTCTGAATTACAATGTTCCTGTAAATGCCCTTCCGATTCGTGATGTCCTGGTACAGAATGAGTAGATTGAATCGAGGACCATGAAAATATGCGTACCTTGAATGTAAAAGTCAAATCTTCTTTGAGCCGCTCAGCAAGCTGTCGGTTGTGGGCAATAGTCTTCTTATTCTGGCCGGTTTTGAAGCCATAAACGAGCTCGACAGTTGGCTTCATTTTGGTTTTGAGCTCCCCACGCAAATGAGAGCCGCGATTGGTGATCTGCAAATAGGTAAGCAGAGAAAAGACCGAAAGCTGCGACGCACCAATTTAGAGATGGTCGGAGTGATCTCCATCTCCAGATTGAGCCGCTGGCATGCAGCTCTCCACGCGTCGGCGACGAACTTGAGCTCCTGAGCATGATCCGGGAAACCGTTCTTGCTACTGGCGTAGCAGCGATAGAAGGTAATGGTCAACGCAATCAGCTCCGGGGTGACATCATCGAAGTCCTTGGCCTTGGGGCGCCCGGCGGATGTGTTGGTACGCTGTGCCTGAGCTGTGCGCATGTCGTCTGAGTCGGCGGGTGAGCGGGCACGTTTATCACCTGCTGCTGGCGAGGGAGGGCGAGCAGGGCGGGTTCGGCTCGAGTCGTCATCATCATTGTTGTTGGCGCGGCGATGGAGGTTAAGGTCTAAATGGTCGGGGATGCGTCCTCCATTGATGTTATACATCTGCAGGTTACGTGAGTATCTTCGCAACTTAGAATGGAAGGGTATACCTGAGGAGGAGCGGGAGGACGAGCCACTGGAGTAGGACTTCGTCCTCGGAAGAGCACTGGGCTCTGGCTTCGACTTGGGCGGGGCTGAGGGTGGTCATAGCGGTCGACGTGGCGGCTGTCACGGTTGTCACGGACTCCGTGACGCTCCTCACGACCGCGCTGGGTCGATGTGTAGGCCTGAGAGGGGACGGTTGCCCGCCAATTGTCACTTGGAAAGGTCGGAGGTGGCGGTACCTTGCTATTGCGCTGAGCCAGAACCTTGGTGGTTGTGGGACGTGATTGCACAGTGCGAGAAGTAAACTAGAAATGGTCAATGATAACACTTGTCGCTGGGACCAAGACTGACCGTATCATCGCGGCGGGGCTCCATAATCTCGTCGTCTTCCTCCTCAGGCTCCTGGCCCATAGCCCGGAGCTCCTGGATTTGGTGCTTCTTCGCAGTCTTTGCTGCTTTCTCAGCCCGGGTGGTCTTGCGAGCTTCGGCCTCATGCATATCTTCAACTGAAAACGACGATAAGAGAGAATGGAGATGAATAGTAAAGAAAACATACTCAGCTGGGCCTGCTTAGCGCTGATGCGACGAACTCGGCCACGACGCACAGGACTCTCATCATCGTCCTGGGCATCGTTCGTGGCGCGATGCTCCCACTCATCTTCTGGAATGAATAGAAATTAGCCGTGAAGGTGAAGAAGTAAATAACCCACCTTCAGCACCATCGTCGCTGTCGTTGTTATGGTGAGCTTGCAGGTCGATCTTGGATGCAGCTCTATAGCCCGTCTCTTTGTCTGGAATGGATTGAGCAAAGCGAGAGTATGCAAGAAAATCCTTACCAGTACCGTTGTTGGTTGTATGGGTATCGCCTGCAAAGCCGTGGGCTTGTGTGTGGTGTCGGACTATGTAGTATTTCAGTGACGGTAGGAAGAGGTAGATAAGAGTTACCTTGGTTATTCTCCTTGTCTTGAGCACCACGAGCGGTAGGCTGCCCACGAGAAGCAGAAGCAGGAGCGGCACGACGTTGCTGAGACATTGGTGAGTGAGGGATTTAGATAGGCAGGGGTAGAGGTGGCGATAAGGATAAGGTATACAATTTCTCTGAGAGGAAAATGGGAAGAGAATGGGCGCACCTGAGCTTATATAGTTCGTTGACCAGGCCCTTTTATAGCTCTGGGAGGTCAACAAACAGTCGCGTTGAGTGGTGGTTGTTGTAAAGAGTTGGAGGTTGTTTTTGAGTCACATGGGCGGCGGGGCCGTATCACGCAATGTGCGGTTGCTCGGTGTACGCTGAAACACGTTGTACAATTGGTGACTTGGTTAAAACACGACAAAAAAAACATATCACTCACCACACTTGCCATGCCCGCTGAATCCCGCTGCCAATATTGCGCCCGTCCCCTCAAGAACAGTGCGGGGGTCAAGCGCCACATCGCAAATACCGCTGCTTGCCGTGAAAAATGGGCACAGGCATTGGGCGCTATTACCGTTAATCGGGAAGAAGTGGATGGGGTATCACCCCCGACGCCCGAACCCTCGCGCCCATCATCTCCTGCTCAGTCCATAGCTTCTGACGATGATCCGATGGGTGCCGGCGATGAATTCATTCCTCCACCTCGTGTCGAGTCTCCTCCGCTGCTTAATCCTGTACCCCAATCTCGGCGTGCGACAGTTGAAGAGGTTATGGACGAAGATGATCCCCAGAATCTTGGCCGTTTTGTCGAGGCCTTCCCGGGCGAGGATGCTGAGGAAGGAGAATCTGAGGCTGGAAGACCGCTCAGACGAGGAGAAACTCTGTTTGAGCGCATGCGTAAGGAGCAAGAGCGGGAAGGGGACTCGAAATTTGCTCCATTCGCGAGCGGGGATGAATGGGATCTTGCACGTTGGTTGTCAAAGAACGTGAGCCAGACGGCGACAGAAGAGTATTTGAATCTGCCTATTGTGAGTAGCATCGAAATCTGGATGGCCAGAAGACTTACCGATGCTCCCAGAACAAGAAACTAAAGCTCTCCTTCCACAACAATCGGGCATTCCTTCAGAAGATCGACTCTCTTCCCACGGGGCCAGATTGGACATGCGAAATCGTGACGGCTGTGGGCGACCGACTTGACGAAAATGGAAAGATGTGCACGGAGGAACTTGAGCTGTGGATGCGGGACCCTGTTGAATGTATCAAGGAGCTGATGAGCAACCCGGCATTCAAAGATCATATGGTGTACGCACCGGAGAGAGTATACAGTCGGAAAGATGGGAAGGAGTCCAGTCGGATAATTGACGAGATGTGGACGGCGAATTGGTGGTGGAAGCTTCAGGTGCACAACTCCTTCAATAAATTCAGCATGGTATTAATCCAGTTTGCAGAAACTTTTACCGCCTGGTGTTTGTATTAGCGGTGTTATCGTTTCGTCAGACAAAACAAAGCTTTCCCAATTCAAGGGCGATAAGACTGCATGGCCCGTCTATATAACCATTGGGAATATCTCGAAGGAGATTCGACGTCAGCCAAGCGCGCATGCAACAGTTTTGATAGGGTACCTACCCGTCTCGAAGCTCACTTGCTTTACCGACAAGGCACGATCCCTCGCGGGCTACCGCCTCTTTCACCACTGCATGTCGCTGCTCCTCAAGCCCCTGATCGCTGCAGGCAAGGAGGGCGTGGAGATGGTCTGCGCCGATGGCTTCATCCGTCGTGTGTTCCCCATTCTCGCGGCCTATGTCGCAGACTTTCCCGAGCAGTGCTTGGTCGCGTGTTGCAAGGAGAGTCGATGTCCAAAATGTCTTGTCGAGCGCGATGAACGCGGGAACCGCCTCAATTCCATTCTTCGCGACGAGACGACAACTCTGCAGGCCCTAGCAGACCACCAGAGCCGCAAAAGTTCAGACCGCCTCGACGCCGATGGGATTCGTCCTGTGTACAAACCTTTCTGGGCAGACCTCCCGCACACCGACATCTTTGGATGTTTCACCCCCGATCTTTTGCACCAGCTGCACAAAGGCGTCTTCAAGGACCATCTCGTCAGCTGGTGTACAGAACTGATAGGCGAGGAGGAATTGGACGCACGCTTTAAAGCCATGAGCGCGTATCCAGGGCTCCGACACTTCAAGAAAGGAATCTCTTCAGTGTCGCAGTGGACGGGCACGGAACACAAAGAGATGCAACGGGTGTTTGTGGGCATTTTGGCTGGCGCCGTTAGCGCGGAGGTTCTCACAGTCGTCAAGGCTCTGATCGACTTCATATATTACGCCAGCTTCAATCTCACACCACTCGTACTCTGGATGGCTTGCAGACCGCACTCGATACCTTCCACGACCACAAGCAGATTTTCATCGACCTCGGAATTCGCGAGCACTTTAATATACCCAAATTCCACGCGATCCAGCATTACGTTGACACTATTCGAGCCCTCGGCAGCGCCGACGGATACAATACAGAATCTCCAGAACGCCTTCACATAGACTTTGCTAAAAAGGCTTACCGTGCCAGTAACCGCCGTGACTATCTGGAACAAATGGCTCTTTGGCTGCAACGCCAGGAGGCCGTGGCCCTTCGCTCCTCATATCTTGCCTGGTACGACAAGCATCTCCTAAACCAGGCTTCAGACGATTCCTCCGGGGATTCCTCTGACTGTGATGACGAGGAGAATGTCACCGTTGCGGTTTCTTCCCCAATTCCATCCACAATCATCTCTTACACCATCGCTAAAAGCCCGGCCACCCTCAACGTCACCGTTGCCCACTTACAGAATCTTCACGGTGCTGTCGACATCATTCCGGCTCTAACTACTTTTCTGAAGCGCACATTCAATTCCTGCCCCATTATTCCCGGACCCTTCGACCGTTTTGATGTTTATAATCAAGTTTCTCTTCAGCTACCTGCCAACCGCTATCTCTCAGATCAGCTCCGCACCAACCGTATACGCGCTGTGCCTGCCGTTCCTCCCAAATCTCGTTCTCCGGGCTCACCCGCCAATTTTGATACGGCACTTGTTATTGAAGACCCAGCCCAGTATGTTCCCTCATCTGGGATTCAAGGTCTTGATTATTATTTTTCCTTGTATCTACGTGCTAATTCTGTAATAGGTCTTCGGCCTGCGCAAATTCGCATTATCTTTCGTCTTCCTCCTCAATTTGGCACTTTCCCCCACCCCTTGGCTTATATTGAATGGTTTACCCCGCTGAACCGCCCGGATGCTGTCTCCGGAATGTTCACCACCCACCGCTCAACCCGTCAACATCGCCGGCATGCTGCTGTGGTTTCTGTCGAGCAGCTTGTCCGTGGCTGCCATTTGATGGCCAAAAGTGGTAAAATGATTGATCGTAAATTAACCTCGAATAATGTCTTAGATATTGCTTCCATGCTTTATGTTAACCCTTACATACATGTAGATACATTCACCAGAGACAGGTTTACCTAGAATTTTAATTTTTTTAGTCGTGCACGGGATTGTACTGCCACGAATATCGCCCCTTGGAGTCAAAGATGATGACGCACTGGCAGGTAAATTAACCGCAAGTACCGTACTTTATTTCTTGGCCCATGTCATTCTTCTATGGCTTCTCAAATTTTATTGACTCCGGTTCAATGACGCTGGTGTATTTCAGGCTACACCCCGTCGAAATGCAACTACCTCATACCTGGGTCACCAGATGGAGGGGCATGGGTCATGGGACTGAATATAGAGAATGTCGGGTCCATGTAGACAAATATAGTCGATATTGTCCCAGCACTCAGCGACGGGGCTTGACATCGTGACAGGGCGCATCAATGTGGCCGACATAGTCTTGGCACTTGCTTACATACAGCAACGTCACGACAGGCCGGATCTATGATCTACTATGGAGGCTGTGCTCAATGCTACAGTGACTACACCGTCTACATACACTGTCGCTTGCCTACTATGCACTACACCCAACAATATAATTAACCGGGCTGCAACTTCCTGGAGGGTTTTTCCTGATGTAGCGGGGAATAAAGAGAAGCGCATGACGTAAAGCACAAGGATGCCTCATTTACGAGACCTAAGGCAACACTCGACCGACTATGACCTCGTCATTCAGGCTATGTGTTGGGATTAATAATGCTATATCTCCAGTGAAACGCTTGCAAATGATGCAGGTGTGAAATCTCACGCACAAATTGGT
The DNA here is from genome assembly GCA_029378395.1 of Mycena leptocephala. Taxonomy (NCBI): domain Eukaryota; kingdom Fungi; phylum Basidiomycota; class Agaricomycetes; order Agaricales; family Mycenaceae; genus Mycena; species Mycena leptocephala. The sequence goes on along the minus strand of JARJLF010001262.1, from coordinate 25,616 downwards.
CTTTACTGATCCATACCTAGGTGTCTGATTTTCTGAAGAATTTCGGGATCGCGACAGTAGCTGTCAACGAAGACACGCCAAATTTTCCGGTCTTATGGTCGGTGTGTGCGATATAGTTTTGTTGAACCTAAGAACGGACATGACGGCAGTATTAGTCAATCTCTCAACAAGCGAGGTACGAGCTTTCATTTGTTGAAGCGTCTGTCTACGAGAGACTAGTCAATCTCTGCAGGCCAAATCCCTCACCTCATCGTCCAACCAGAGTTTTCGCTTCATCATGGCCACCTTCCCAAGATGCCTCGCCTCCTACATGACCACAAGTTCGTTGTACGGATTGGAGATGTCACCGTTGACGAATGTCACAATATCTACGCAGCCGGATCCACCGTGAACGGAAGAAAGCCATTTCGACCATCGTATGGTCCCCGAGCTTCGCATACGCCTAGGCACATCTACGGCTTGGTCGTTTCTATCTGCTACTGTTCCAGCCCACATCTACCATCACATTCACGAGACGTTGCCATCGGCCCGAATCCTACAATCATTTGCGTTTCTACGAACCGGCCGAATCTTATCTACGCAACCCATGTCCTCGTTGGCGGAGATATGTGCAACTTAGATCTGATTGTCCCGGAAGATTCCACCCCCGATGCGCCTACCAAAAATTGTTATCTTTCACGGCAACAAAGCTGAAACTGCTGTCGCGCGGCAACACGTTAACTCAGATTACCAAAGGCCTTCCAAGATCTTGGTATTGTTGCCACTATGTACCATGCTGATATGTCGCGCGAATACCTCGAGGATGCATATGCAAGTTTTGCGGACCCCAATGGGATAGCGTTGATCTTACATGCAACCGCAGGCGCGGGGAGCTGAGTTGCTCCCTCTGTTCACAATTTTCCAGCTCTGAATTGAATTAACTTACAGGGTCTTGACGTTCCTGGTATATACTATAGACGGCGTGATCATTTATCCTATTGTTGCAGATATCACTACCAAATCTCGGTGGGATGGCTGGCGGTCGTAGCACCAAACGAGAGGATTTCTGCATCCACGTGATTGAGCCGGTGGTGCTCGAAATCGATACTACCCAGCTTGAAATTGATCCCAAGGACCCTGACCATCCGCACGCGGACCGGGGGAGGTCGAGAGAGGTTAATGTGGTAGGGCGGGGCGTGATCTGAATGTCGCGGACGGCGTCCGTTTGAATAGCCGCGTCCGACTTCGTCACCACCGCCTGACCAATAGTCGGACCCCTCCTTCCCTCCGCTCGGGGAAGCGGGTCCTCCTCCGTCACCTGCTCGCGTTCTACGCACACGGGCACCGAACCTTCACTGTTGGCGGGCTGTTCCTCCCCTGTCACACGTTCGCGTTCTACGCGCTCGAGCGACGGAGCGTCACCGCTAGTGGTTCCTCCAGTGCTCGGCTCGAGGACGGGTGCCGAAGGGATGATGGACTGTGTAGTTTCCATGGATTGGGATTCCCCCGCTGTTTCGGTTGCTCCCGACGCTGTCTGAAGGGGCATGGGTACTATAGATCTTCCGTCATGTCGGGCGACCAGATGCGTCGTCGAGGGCGTTATTCGAGACGAAGGACCGTACTGATCCCACGTATAGCCCCGAGAGGGCTCCGAACGCGCGCTGCCCCGCCGTAACGTCAGCAAACCACATCCACATACGACCCAAGTTGCGCGTTGATGATGCACAGGGGACGGAAGTCGCGCGTCAGACGGTCCCGACTGAAGGTTTCAAACATCAGGGCGCTGATGTCGCGATCTAGCCCATCCAGAACGACCACGTTCGAGGGTGTCACCATATATTCGTGAGGAGCCGATGTAGCGGTTGGGGGTAATGGGGACGTGGTCTGTAGGGCCATAGCGTTCGTCCTGTCGACATGCCAAGCCCGAGATAGCTCCACCAACCAGGACGAAGTCGATCGCATTTCGTCCTCCGCGCTCGCCAGCAGTTCTCTGTAAAGGCGTCCGTCGTCCGTGCCAGGTAGAGAATCGAGGATGCCTTGTCCGCAGGCGATAGTCTGGTAAGGGTTTTCGTCGCCCAAAAGGGTAGCGAGCGGGATGTTCTGCAGGAAGTTCTCCTGCACTCGGACTTCCCGGTCGTCCAGTCCTGTGACTAAGCCTTTAAATTCGTGAACGATGAAGCAGGGGATGGAAGCCGCGAGGTAACGTAGGACCGTTTCCTCAGACGTTCCGTTAAACCACATCCCCACGTATCGGTCGTCCGCGTCAGAGAATTGTAGCTGTCGCAAACGGGGAAGAAGGAAATCCGACGCCTTCTGTCGAAGTCGTTCGTGCCACCAGGCGATCCAGGCCTCCTTTTCCCGCAAATCCCGCTGGACGGCGACTCCTCGATCGACGACGTCTTCCCAAGATCTCAGAGTTCTCAACCTCTCGAGGTCAGAGGTGGGACCGGTCACCCAAGACGCCCAGGCTCCGGGGAACGAGAGCAGCTGGGGCTTCAGCGCTTGCATCTCGGCCTCGAGATCGCGACGGATCACGCTCACTCGGCCCGATCCACAAAGGGGTCTCTCAGGCGGCCGCTCAACCCCTCTCTCTCCCACTGCCGAGTGAGGGGGCGATAGATCTCACTTCTCAAATCGCCGTTTTCCACGAGTTCCCACCTGCGCATCATGGGCCAATGCGCAGCCTCGGCCATAGCGTACTGAGGAACGTAGAGATGGTCGTGGTTTCCACTGTGCCCATCGTATCGGCGTTCCCTCCGCTCAGTGAGAAGAGAGGGACGGAAACTTTTAGCTCGCAGTCCAGGGAGATAAGGAATCTGCGAAGAGTTTGGATACCACAGCTCAAATAGACGAGTTCCGATGCGAATGAAGCGGGAGGAGACCCGTGGCAGTTGTAGCAAGTCAAATGTCACAGTAGTGTCCAGCGCAGGTAAGTCGTTGTACCCTAGACAAGCACGTGGACCCGTTGGATAGTAGGGAGCCATAACGCCAAAGGTTCCGGGCATTGGTCGCTGTAGAACTACGCGCTCGACGCTGGATTACTCGGAGACTTCGCGGGGAGCCCTGCGCCGTCTGGTCGTGGTAGGAAACATGAAGTGAAAAACCAGACTGTGATTCACATCCAATATGTTAAATTGAGTACGATATATTTCTTCTACCCACAGCATCAGTAACTAATAAATTACTTTACAACTATCAACCGGACCCGCCCAACCTGAGTGTAGTATGCAGTCATCCTGAGGGTAATTTCTGCCAAACCTCAATCAACCTGATACAGTCTAAGCTGTCGTAACCCATAGCTGTCGAAACCCATAATCTGTGATACCCCATACATTTTGGCCGTCCACTGAGTCGACTTTTTTCACCCATACTTGTGGCACAACAGTTCTACGCAACTGGTATCTAGTGGTTTAAAGGTGTCGCAGTCGGTGGGGTATAGTGGGGAGAAGAGTGGTGTCGCCGTCGTGGCCCAGCAGAAACGTCCGTGTTCTTTATTTAAGTATTGTACAACTTTAGACTAAAGATCTTTCAATTCTCTGCCAATATTCACTGCGTTCCGACCCCCATTGGACAGACCTCTGTCCCCCCTCATCCATATGTGGCCATCTCTGTCTACCCCCTGTCAACCTTTGTCGAGGGGGGTAGACAGAGGATTGTGGACACATGTCTGTCCCCGTTCGTCCAGCTGTGGCTATATGTGTCTATGTCCCATGGACAGGGTCTGGCTAGCTGTGTCCATGTCTGTCTATGTCTGCCCATGCCCATAGACACACTCACTCAACTGTTTCAATTTTCGTTAAAAGAAGTGGGCCGATGTCAGTGTACCTCTGGCTACCTTACTTTACGCTTTGTCTATGTCGGTAGATGCCTGTGACTCTTCTCGGTAAGCGACCTTCGTGGCGAAGCCTTGTGATCTCATCCAATAATTCAAGCTCTCTGAATTCTTGTCTCAAGTGCCCGGATATTCCGCTGGTAATTTTTTCTGGGGTCAAAACCCTGGACAATGCAGGTACCGTCAGCTGTGTACCCTCTTGAAAGTGCAACATAATAATTGTGGTGTTTTTGGAATTGTTGAGGTGGACAACATTCTCATTCCGACCTTTGTCTTGGGACGCATAGTCCGTCATCGCAAAATTCGGTAACACCATTACCTGTTCCCTCGTTATAGACAGCAGTGAGTCGTCACGCAACAGGCACGTAACATGGTTTGAAGTTCTCGCTAATGGTACTACGTTGAGCGGTAGGTCAGGAATCTGGATATCTCTCGGTGGGTTTGTCAATCGAACACAAAGCGTATCGAGAATTCTTTGACCTGAAGGCCCGATCGGGGAGTCCCACCTTACTACAACTGCCTCTTGGCCTTTAGTTATGCACAGTTCGGTCGCTGCATTGTCCTTAATCATCACCGGCATTCCAACACACAATCTCAAACATCCCGGAATATGTTCTGCTGTGCTCGAGGGTGTTGCAGACCAGAGAGCATGCTGCAATTTTGGGCCGAGACTCTTAAAGTGAGCTTGCGTGCACCCTTTCCATTTGCGTCTGTCCACAGCGCTTGCAGACAACTTATCGACACTATAAAGTTCGACCAGTTCCTGGCCGGTATCTTGTGCAAATCTACACCCGCCTTCCTCATTAATTGTGTCTTTGTGGACGTCACTCTGTTCGTCCTGTTTTTTTCTCCGGATGCCTCTGCAACTCACCTGAGCACCTTATAGGGCTTGAAGAGTCCCCGAGCACCCTGTGTCCATCAAAGTACCGGGTAACCGACCTGTAGGAGGGTGAGTATGGTATTTCTGCTCCGTCTCGCTGCCCCTTTATTACATGAACAGCTCGAGGGGTATCGTAACAGGGCAATTTACACAAAAAACTTTTATCTGCTGAGTTCACGTTTGCCCCCAGGTCGCAGTCGGATTGCAACTATCTATCTTACGCACGGTCCAGCTCTAATACCTTTCCAAGGTTTATTCCTCGCATTGTAAACAGACGATGCTCGTCAGGGTAGTCAGGGTAATCGTCGCCTCTTATTGGATCACATTGACGATTTGCTAACGTGGCTATTATTCGGAATTATCCTTTGGCTTTAGCCAGATATTCAATCGTTGCAACTGCATTGATCCGCCACAGAACCCTGTATTCACCTGTCTAATTCATATAATCACATTGAGCTCGTACTGGAAGCCGTACAAATCTGAGTCTCCCTGTACTACAGCTCCGGACAATCAAAGCCAACAAAAAATGGACCAATTATTTTACACTGAGGAAGTGTTCCAAATGAAAGATACAAGATGTGCCTTCGCTTCGCTCCGGCATGAGTGCAGATCGTTGAGCCAAGGTAACCGTTGAAATCACACAAACATGGTACGATGGAGCATGTTTTGATAATTAGAACAATAGGAAGCAACCAAAGTATCTACAAAATTCTGTGTCACATTGTTCGTTGAATATTCCTGTTCATCGGTCTCATTTTGAAGCGCTGCATGATTAGTGAATGGAAGGTAAATGGAAGACGCAGCCAACCTTCCGATAAATAGAGGCTCGACGGAGCCAGCACACACGGAATAAGTTTATTCTGCTCATCGGGCTTCGATGAAGGATTACTGGACATCAGGCCACTTCGGCGGAGCATCATCGAGACAAATGCATATTAGAGAAGACGTAGCTCACAGAAGACGGATAACCAAAACACCGGTAGGGTCTCAAGCGTCGGGACACGGACTGCGTGACACGCCAGGGTGATCCGTGCTGATGCCATATCCTACATAAAATCTCCAGAATGATTCAGAAAACAGTGCAACATGGGTGGACACGTACCACCTCGTAACGGTTGACTCGAACAGAGATTAAAAAACAGTGGAGTTGTACTCAGCCCAAGGAGCCGCACATCGAGAGTGCAAAAATTAGTTGGCAACCGCTAGGTCACAGAAAATATGAGCGGTGGCAGAGCAGTTAAGAATGAACGACATAGCGTACCAGAAACGCGTTGGAAGATGCTGGAGGATGTTAGTGGTAATTTTTATTTGAGCTGAGCGTGTGGCAAATGAAATAGAAAAGTAGGATCAGTGTTTGCAGAGCGGTGAAGAAGAGTTATTTCCACGAAAGAGTCTTGCCGCACGATTGAACTTGTATAACCACTCTTAAACCCGACCAAAACAAGAAATTTTCGTTCGCGCCTTCGGTTCCGACATTAGCTGTAATTGGAACTATGCTAAATCTATTTCCATTGTGCGCAGGCAATAGCCTGCTCAGAACTTTGAATTTCACATTTAATATAAATGGTCATTTTTCACCTTTTCTCGGGAAGAACACGCAATGAACGCGTTATAGAGTGTATCATACCACTATAAGCACCCAATTCGCGAGTTTCATGGATAAATATGCAAGATATCAGACAAACATGTTTTCTGGACACCCCAAAAGAACTGTCCTGCGTGAACATCCACTTACAAACTAGTCTCTTATAAACAGATGCTACAACATTCCTTAACTCGTACCTCGTACTTACAAATGAACTCCTGGAAATAAGCTTCATTTTCATTTTTTTTTTGACTCAGAAAGACTTTGGCATATTACTGTAAACTTCTTCTTGATACCAAAGAGCGCACATTACAGCCAATCACGGTACCTAAGGCGCGAACGGAAGATTTCCGTTTTGGGAATTTTTTGATCCCTGCGACCGATTCGCTCATATCTTACATAACCTCTCATTAGAATTATCCTTTTCCGAGAAATCGAGTTTGTGGATTCATACTGTATCGAGAAATAGTATATACAGCACTAAAGGGCGTGAAATGGCGATCACATACATATATTGGTCCACCTAGCTTCAATGGGTTTTCAGATGCTGCATGCAAGTTGGCCACTTTTAGTATTTTTGGCCCATTTGGCGTTCGATTTTTTGGAAAACGGCCAAATCTTTTATTGCGAGGAAACGAAGGAGGAATGGCATGGTTTCAACTGCATCCATCGTCACGGGATTCACAAGGCAGAAAGTCGCTTTCCTGCGCCCAGTTACGAGTCTACCCGTGGGGCACAAATTGGATCAATATTCAAAGTTGTATGCTATACACGCTGCTGTAAGTGTTTCAGTATTCTTCACATGGTATGGTTTAGAATGAGGGAGTGTTCGGCCTACTCGATTTGTATTCAATGCCCCCTGTGCAGATGCATGGTCGGCGGCTTTTCAGCCGTACAGTACAGAGCAATAATTTGCATGATCAGCGCCTTTTCAGCCATAAAATGAGCTGCGTTCATTGCCTGCTGCACTGCTGTTATGGTATTGAATTTAGTACGCGTTGTTGCACTGCTGTTCTCGAGAGATTAAAAATGAGGACGTCGGTGATGTCTGTGGATGGTCCTCAACTGCAATGGCTTACATTTTGAAACGCGTGACTCGGGATCATGGTCCTCGAGCCATTTTGAAACGCGTGACCTGTCATCCTCAAGGCCGTTTGAATTCCAGCGCATTCCCAGAGCCATTTGCTGAAGGCGAGAATCGATAGCACTGGCCTCTGCGAACATTTCCCTCTACTCAGATTTCTCCCAGCCCAGACAATGGAATGTGTTTTGAAAGGCGTGACTCGGGATCCCTGTCCTCAATTGCAGCGGCTTGCATTTTGAAACGCGTGACCCGGGATCATGATCAATTGCAATGGCTTGCATATTGAAACGCATGACCTGAGATCAGAGACATCCGCAAGACTATTGCATTTTTTACCCATCTTTCTTCAGCCTCCTCACAACAACTCTTTACTGTACATTCGTCTTATAATGCATTTTCGCCCTCGGCTGCCAGCGGGCACACGCCCCCATGGCTGACGTCAACACCCTGCCGGAATTTGCGTTCAGGGTATGTATATCCCTGCTTCTTGAGGTCGGCTTCGGCGCCGATGCCTTCAAAACGTTTGGTCATCTCAAAGACGCCAAATCGGGCGTCATCCCAGATCTCGGCGACTTCCTCCCAGTCTACGTTCTGCCAAGGTGGGAGGGAAGAGACATATTGAGTGCGAATACCTTGCCGAAGTCAACTTGAAGCTCCGAAGGAAGGTCGCGGAGGCGAATGGCGGCCTTCTTGATCTTGTCTTTGGACTTGGCTGCACCCAGAGGAACGAGGCCAGGAGCATCGGTGAGCTTGGCAGGTGCAATAATATTTCTGGCTCCTAAACTATTGATGGGCTGAATGCAACTGGATTGGGCTCGAAATATTATCATCATGGCCATCGGCCCAATGCTAGCTCACCCGCCAAATAATAATATTATCACACATCAGCCAATCTGAGGTCTGCAGGTGCAATAATATTTCAGGCTCTCAGAAGATCGATGGGCCGAATCCAACTAGGTTGGGCTCAGAATATTATCCCACACATTGGCCCACCACTAGCCTGCTCGCAAAATAATATTACTACCACCCATTGGCCGACCTGAGGTTGGCAAGTGCAATAATCTTTCTGGCTCTCAAACTACCGATGGGCTGAATGCAACTCTGTTGGGGTAAAAAATATTATCATAATCGTCAGCCCAATGCTAGGCCATTCGCAAACTAATATTATGGTCGCCCATCGGCTGACCTGAGGTCAGCAGGTGCAATAATATTTCAGGCTCTCAAACTATTGATGGGCTGAATGCAACTCTGTTGGGATTAAAATATTATCATAACCATCGGCCCAATGCTACCCTCGAAAAATAATATCACTGCCACCCATCAGCCAACCCGAGGTCAGCAGGCGTAATAATATTTCAGGGCCTCAGCATATCGATGGGCTGAATGTAACTCTGTTGGGGTTAAAATATTATCATAACCATCGGGTGAGCTTAGTTCAGTAGGGAGCATAATATTTGAGGCCCTCAAAATCCATCAGCTCATCACTACCATGCAGGGCAAAAAATATCTTACTCAGCTGGGACCAATGCTTTTGGCAAGCAAAATATAATGCCTAGGGTGGATAGCTGTCATATGAATGGTTCATGAGCCCTGACCGACGCACTTGGCAGAATAATATTATTCCTGGCTCACAGAAACATTATTAGGGCCCTAGGGCCTAGGGCTCGGCCCAAAATCCGGCGGACTGACCCCAAACTTTAGGGATTAATCATACGTAGGGGCCCTAGATTCTGGGCAATTGTTGACTGCAGGCACTGACTTCCGGGGGCATGAAGCGACATCGGGAGTCTTCGCACTTCCGTCTCCCTCGAGAAATTGTGCCTGGCGCGTCCACGCCGGCACCACCGGATAATTATGATGACGGACATTAAATTCACGGTTCCTCACCAAGCCCGGCTCCCAGCACACGTAATTCCCCTCCACCAGAACAGACTATCCCTCATAATCGCAGAGGCACTACAAAAACTTATCATCCGGTATTGGATGGTGCGTCCCTCTCTTTTGTTTCGGCTCGGGAGTATTAATTTTCCAATTTTGAATGATAGGTACGCCATGCGATCGCGACGGCTATGACCTTCCCGCTGGTACTCCACCGCCGCCTTGGGAGGAGCGCGCTGCGGATGACTACTCTCTGAGGTGAGGCACGAAGCCGAGGACCGGGCAAATGACCGTGATGGCAATAATCCCCCACCTACGACGATGCAGAAGGTTCTGCGGCCTCGCCCGGAGCAGACTACAGAGCCAGCGAAGGAGAACTCGGGTATGTTTTCCACGTTATTGCGTACAGTACTAACATTCTCTGTACTGCAGGAAACGACGGGGGTGTTATAGATCCTTGTTCCCCTGCCAGCAGCGATGAGTTCCAGCTGGACGGCAATGACAACGAGCTCGACATCTCAGAGGACGAAGAGGCCGTCCACAAAGGCCGGGGTCGCAAGACGGCAGTACCAGGAACCAAGAAACAGAGGAGATCGATGCGCAACGCCATCGCAGAAGCTCGTGCCAAGACCTCCGCCCCCGATAGTGCTGTCGACGTGCAAGGTAAACGTAAAGCTCGTCCACCCAGGTATGTTCTGATGAATTCTGTTTCTGTGACACGTTCTTGCTTGAAATTCCTTTCTAGTGCTCCTCCTGCGGCCGAGAAGTCGAAAGGTTCTCGGCTCGGAGGCCTGCGCGAGACCTACAAGCGGGGAAGGACGTCGAGCTCATCGCAGGTCTTCCGCCGGTCGCAGTCTGCAGGCTCAGCCACGTCTGTGGACCGCATCAGCGTCGGACTCAGCGAGAAACGAGTCGCTTCCGGCGAGCGAATACCAAGATTCCAGCGAAGGTTTTGGGGGAATAAGCTCGGACGTCGATGATGGCGATGAGGCCGAATGGGCCAGGGAGAGGGACGACGAGAAGGTGGGCCGTGGTTTGGGGAACTATCATCGGTGCGATGTTACTTCAATGCCAGATTTGAACCAATGGACGACGCGATGGATGGGGTTGGAGGGAGGAAGGGAGGGAGACGAGACGGGCGGCCGAGAGCGAAGGATGCTGGGAAAGAGACCGATAGGCTGCGAGGCAGCGGAAGAAGGAGTTGCGGAGCGAAATGGAGAGGAAATGGGTGGAGATGACGCAGCGGCACCTGGTGAATGTCGAAGTTTGTGTCAAACGCAATATTGTGTATATCAATGGACGGGGAGGTCGTTGCAGCTGTTTGCCAGGAGACTGAAATCATCATCCAATGGATTTTGAGTTGAAAATGGAAAGAGGCTGCTGGAAGTAAAATCAGAATCCGCTGAACCTGATTCGTGAGGAGGAGCCGGTTTCGGGGCCGACAAGAGCAAGTGTGTGGAGATATGGTTCGTCGTCCCCAGGGTTTCAACCAGGGCTGGCTCCAATCCCGTTGGCGAGCTTGACTCAGGTATGAAGAGAAAGGGGGACGGCTCAGTGCAGGAAGTTCGCATGCCGCTTATCAGTATGGTGTCCGGAGATGGAGTGAACCATGATTCCTTGAGTCTCGTATTCTCCTTCGCCAGAAGCGCAATGAGTGTGCGTAAACTCATGTTCTCGTTGGTTATCTGGGCATTCTGGGCCTCCAGCATAGAAAACCTGTCCTCAAGCTTGTTGCGGGCCGGGCCGTGTCTTAGCCCTTATCCCAGTAATAACCAGAAGAACTCACAGTCTTGATACGTTGCGCCTTGCGTTCCCTGAATGCGCGCTGGGCAGCGCGATTCCTTTCCCTGTCCCGTAACAAAATCGAGTCAGGGCCGATTGCAGGTGCAGCAACGTCGCCTGCGCGCAGTTGCCCCATTCACAAGTCCACAAGTGACGGAGTGAGACGCATTGCTGTTAATTCCGACGACGAGGGCGGTGCTGAGAGCTCTCGGACCATTGATTCTCGCCCTAAGAAGGTTCAGAAGACAATTGATTTGACGCGAGATAGTAGCGATGAAGAAACATCTTCCACCTCGCTCACCACTTCTGCCACCTTCCCTAATCCACCCGCACCCACTGCATTTTCGCGCCTTACTACCTCCCAACTTGTTGTTCCAGCCCCATCCGCACCGCACCCTCCCTCGCCACCGCCTCCTGCGAAACTACAGCAACGAACACTGTTCCAATTCGGGACAAAGAAGCTCAGCCCCGCTGAAGCAGAATCCCGGCGAAAGCGCCACGCAGCTGAAGCAAGAGAGAAGTGTTTAGCTGCAACTGAGGCGGAGAAAATGCAGAAAGTTCTGGCCGTGGAACGGCAAAAGGACAATAACCGGGAGCGCCAACAGAGATGGCGGGATCGGAAGAAGCTGACTGGTGACAGTGTGGCAAAGAAAGCCAAGACTGCGATCTTAATTGCTGAGCCAAAGTCTGTATCTACGCTCGATGTCGCCGAGATGTCTCGGCCCAAAGGGATGAACTGGAAGGGCGAGCGAACCGGAAAAAAGAACGGTGTCATCCAGAAGCGGCACCAGCGGGTTAACTGGTACCATCCGTTCATGTGGCTACCTATCGCCAAAACAGCGCCATGAGTCGGCTGGTCCCCGAATCTGATTGTCAAAGTGCTCCAGCGCGAGAGCCCACATCTGTACGCCCGACTGCACAAAGGCACTGTCCAGAAATGGATATCCAAGAACGCAAAGAGATGGTCGACGAAAACAAAGCAAAATGTCGCGCGTCGTCACACCCTCTCGGGAACCGGCCGGGTTGGTGTTCTCTCCGAGCTTGTTGATGAAATCAAGACCAAGCTGCTGGGCCTTCGGACTTCCGGCATTGTGTGTGCCGGTTGCTCACTCGCTCGATAATTCTCGCGATAATTCAGGCCAGGCGCCCGGAGGTTTTGGAGAAGTTCAAAGGCAGCGAAGCATACGTCAGCGGCTTCCCTGAAAGTGTTATGAATTGGTCGTTTCGACACGGGACTCATGCCGCTGCCCACTTACCGGACAACGTCCACGAGGTTTGCGAGCAAGCATTCTTTCGCGTCGTTCACCTCGTCAATTTCTACGACATCCCTCCCTCCCTCATAATCAACATGGACCAGACAGGTGTCATGTTTCTGGTTGCCAATAAATATGTCTTGTATTCCGGTGCCCGGATACGTAAGGGGGAGCTCGCCTTATTCCGAGTTTACAAGTTCACAGCAAAATTCAAGTATCAATTAATCTACAAATACATATTCACTAAGATCCATGCCATAAGTATCTAATTGAAACCCAAGTGCTGGTCCTGCGGGCAGTATCTGCCTCCAGCAGCTTCATTGACTCGGTAACTGGCTTCTGTAGGCGCGCCCAACCAAAAGACTTTCGGAAAGCAATACCACTAAGTTTTTTGACCTGTGATATTGCCACAAAAGAAAGACCAGAGGAAAAATCCTTGCTGCCGATGTCAATTGTTACTTTGTCGAGTGTGATTCCCTGGCTTTTATGGATTGTGGTCACCGGGACGATTGGAACCCATGAAGGGTCGATCCCTTCCCAATCAGGTGTATTAGGGCCTGTTTCGAAGTCAGTTCTTGGTTAAATAATGACCAAAAAATAGAAAGCACTTGCCTGAATATCCATCGCACTCAACAAATACCACAGAAGGAATGTTAGCTCGTACATCGGACCCAGGAAGGTAGCATATCTTCTTAACAACACCTTGGCAGCCATTTACCAAGCCTAAGCATCACATCAGAACTAATTCGTGGGATGAGCAAACAATTGAACTACCTTTTGAAGTCCAGACATTGCGTGTAATCATAATCCTCGCACCCTCTGCCAGAAGAATTTCCCTTTGTAGCCCCTCTGCATCCTCATCTGAGGCCTTTCGTGCTTCAGGACTATTGTGTTTGGCGAGACATTTTACAACTGGCTTCCCGAGCATGCTGAGACGAAGAGTGTTAAGATCATTCACTCACTGCGTTCCGGCCCCCACTGGACAGACCTCTGTCCCCCCTCGTCCAGCTGTGGCTATATCTGTCTACCCCCTGCCAAACTCTGTCTATGGGGGTAGACAGAGGGTTGTGGACGCATGTCTGTCCCCGCTCGTCCAGCTGTGGCTATATGTGTATATGTCACATGGACACAGTCTGGCTACTGGAGTCTATGTCTGTCTACGTGCGTCTACGCATTCACTCAACTGTTGTGATTTTTTGCTCAATGTAGGTCTACCTCTGGCTACGTTGGTCCTTACATTGGTCCACCCTCTGTCCAGGTTGGTCGACTCACGTAGACAGATACAACGAACGTAGACGTACCATGTCTACGTGGTGTAGCCATACATAGCCACATATAGCCAGACTGCCTCGTCTAGGGCTCTGTCTATGCATATAGCCAGACCCTCTGTCCATTGGGGGCTGGAACGCAGTGACTGCCTCCTTGGTCGGCAGTAAATGGAGGGTATCCGAAAAGCTGGCTCTCTCCTCTGATGACAAGTTCTCCCAAAATCGTGTTGAAAACAGAGCATGGTCAGCTTCAGAAGACTTGTATTCTCTAAGTCTCATCAGTGCATCCCGAAATTTAATCTGTTCAGGATCTTCTCCCTGCTGTCGGAACACCCTCTGGAGCGTTACAGACTGAGTAAAGGATTCAAAAACTGCACGGCCCTCAGCAACCAATCCACTGCGTGTTCCAAGTGTTGGCTTGTCTGAGTATAGTGGTGTGTCGCCTATGGGAGGAAGTTGGGAGAAATCACCAAAAATCAGTGTAGGAAGTCCCCCCAAAGTTTCGTCGGCTCATCGAGGAAATGCCTGCCGAAGACGACGGTCACCCATCTGGGCTCTCCCAATCATGGATTTCTCATCAATGATGAGAAGTTTGACTGGCTTCCACCGTGTCTGGACACGAGTCTTGATAACTGCGCAAACTCCTTTTTCTCCTTAGCTGGAATGGCCAACCCAAAATTCACAGTCCAGCCGCATATACCAAAAGCCGATATTCCAGTTAGAGCCAAGCGAACAGTGGGATCCTTTGCTTCGATGTTGCTCTCATCAACATTGAACGGCGGCATTGATGCAATCTTTCTCGTCATTCTGTGAGTGAGGAGTATTTGTGTAGGTGTTAGGCCCCAAGTTAGACGAAAACATCGAGAACATACATTGAGCAAAGGAAATATTTTGTGTCCACCTCCGAGCGAGCGCCTTTGCTGCCAGTGCGGGTGGATGATGAGAGCAATCGATGTCAGGACCGAGGGTGGCGGGACCCAGGCCGGCACAACGTGCGACGCGAATGTATCGGGATGCAAAGGAGCTTGAAAGAATGGTTGGAAAAAGGAGAAATCCGAGAGTTGGTGTTGGGACTAACAATATAGTCAGTGAATGTATTGGCAAGGGGGAATGGATTATGATTCTGACCCTAAGCTTAGGGCCAATTAAAATCTCGAACAACCCCATCACAAGCTCAAATTCGTCTGCACTGATTAATACCAGAGTGCATCCCGCCTGTTGCTCATGAACAATTGGTTCTTCAACGCAACAACCGTAGTTTGTGTCGTCTAGCCATTTTTTGTCGGCCTCGTCCATGTAATATGTATAGTCATGGTCAATTAGAGCCGCAAAACATGCTGCGAAGATAGTTTCTGTGGACTGGACGTATGTCGAAGGGTCCAACTATCTATCACTAGAATACAGCTCCGTATAATTGGCGACGAGCTGAACTGAACCAGGGATAGGGATCCGGACTTTGCTGGTGGCCAATGTAGCCTGCAGGTGATGCTCGTCAATGCGAGTCAAGTGAGGTAGGTCCGAAAGTACAGACAGGCAGGCTTTACTCACAGATGTCTCATTCTCATCGATGTTTCCGACCATCAGACCTCGAGCCAAGTCTTCCCCATGGGCATCCTGCCGGTATTGCAAAAAGCCCATCATTATTTTCACCGGGAGGACGAGGTTGTCGACGCCTCGCACCAATGGGAGTCATCGTGATCAGAAGAGAACTTACTCTAGTCATGCAAACAGCTGTTAACAGGGTGTCACCACCCGTTCGCGTCACACTTCAACCACTCTCGTCATTAGCGCCGGTACGAGGTTAAGGTGGCTGTCACCTCTCTGATTGAGAATCGAGCTGCGCACGTAGGATGGGAAATGTCATGACAGTTTGTATGAGACTAATTAGCAGTCAGCTGTAGACTTTGGAGTTGAACAGCAGTGACAACGAAATGGGGCAGGATTGAAGAAGATATGAGAAAATAATTATATGCAGGCCGCCGGCCGCCGTAAAAAACCGCAGCACGACAGTTCGACCTGAAGTTTCGCGGGCTATCACGCCAGCAAGACCCGGTCACCAGGGCACTAAAAAGAATATGAGGAGACAGTTCGACCTGAAGTTCCGCGGGCTATCAAGCCAGCAAGAACCGGTCACATCAGGGAAACGCAAAGTTGCCGTATAGCCCCACATAGCCCCACATAGACAACATAGCCGCTATAGCAGATGGACTAACCTCATAATAACGTGGGAGGGGGTCGGGTTAGACTAGGCAGAACATGCTAATTGTTTGAAAGGTGTGAAACTTCTGGCACCGAGCCCAGCCGATACTCACCTCGTGTTATTCTTTGAATTTAGTGTCAATTTTAGACGACAGATTCATTGAAATTTCCGATCGAGCTCTTGGTTCTTGAAGTTATCTATGAGATACTCACCGAATGCGGCTTATTTACTTGTTCACCTCGGAGGTGGTATCAATTTCTATCACGGCACTGGGAACCTCGCCCATCTGAATCTGGCGGCGTTACTGGCTGAGAGTGTTCTAGAGTCGATTGTTTTTTGCACAAAATCCCTAGTCACACAGTTCTCGCTGACGTGGTCCATCACCACCGAGCATTTCCTCAACCATTTCTTCATTCAGTTTTCTTTTAATGATTTTCTAGGCGGCAGGCAGCAGATTGCAACATTGGGTGAAATTCCCACAGACCCTCGGAAGAGACATACGTAGCAACTGCGTAAGGTATTTTTCACAGTGAATGAAATATTGCAAGGCAGATCACACCGAACGCGGAAATGTAAGGCCAAGAAGTGGATCCTTCCTGACCAAACCCAGAAAAAAGGAAGAAGAAAAAAAGGTACTGTTCCACATCCCACGGCTCGGGCCCGAATCGAACGGGCTACCTCTTGATACTCCCAAGAGGACCACATTGTTTAAACGCGAGGACCGTCAGCCACCGAGCCCGTATCCAGCTTTCTGCGTCTTTGAATTTATCATAATTATTGAGAGTTAATTTCACGCAGGTCTGCGGTGTGCTGAAGCCTTCATTTATTCCGAGTAAGTCTAAAGTCGCCGTGGCAGTCTTGAAGCCCACGTATATATCCTCGTTGGAAACTAACTGCAACGGAAACGTAGATGTAATTATATAAATGCGTAGCACAAAAGCATGTAAGAGTTGAAATCATACGGGACTCATAGGGTATCGTAACCGTTGTAAAATTCACCCACCGTCTGTTAGACCGTTTGTAAAACAAATACCCTCCCACCTCTGCCCCTCTACACCTCCACCACCCACTAGAACCACCCAGGCATGCCGGATTCAAAACCCGGTTTGAAATGAGCCTACATGAGTGAATTTGGCACAGTTTGGCAGGGATTGAAATTGTGCATGTTTGCCTAAGAATGAAACCTGAGCAGCGCCCCAGAAAGAAATCTGAAGAGACAGATCTGCTTGAAATTTCGTCATCTATCACCCAGGCATGCTGGATTCAAAACCCGGTTTGAAATGAGCCTACACAAGCGCCCTTTGGCACAATTTGGCAGGGATTGAAATTGTGTGTGTTTGCCTAAGAATGAAACCTGAGCAGCACCCCAGAAAGAAATCTGAAGAGACAATCTGCTTGAAATTTCGCTGGCTATCACCCAGGCATGCTGGATTCAAACCCGGTTTGAAATGAGCCTACACAAGCGCCTTTGGCACAATTTGGCAAGGATTGAAATTGTGTGTGTTTGCCTAAGAATGAAACCTGAGCAGCACCCCAGAAAGAAATCTGAAGAGACAGATCTGCTTGAAATTTCGCTGGCTATCACCCAGGCCTCCGTGTAAGCCCAAATGCCTGTCAATCTTAGTCAAATAAAGGGCGAGTGTCCTTCATTTTTTTCAAGTACTTTCATGCTATCATGACAATTGTTCGATCTCATGCACTTCCACAAAGTCGATTTTTCAGAATACACCGAATTATTTTATTCTG
The DNA here is from genome assembly GCA_029378395.1 of Mycena leptocephala. Lineage (NCBI taxonomy): Eukaryota > Fungi > Basidiomycota > Agaricomycetes > Agaricales > Mycenaceae > Mycena > Mycena leptocephala. Next base: position 8,129 of record JARJLF010001262.1, on the reverse strand, counting down.
GGCCATCCAAACAGGTATGGTATGGTTTCAATTGCTCATACAAGCTCCACATAGATTTTGTGCCTGTTTCGGCCCAGATTCCCCCCTGGCCTTCCGTTCCCGGAACCACCACCATCAAAAACTGGAAAACAGCGTACGACCTCAATCCCGCAAAAACCCTCGACAAAGGGGCTGTTCTTCAAAATCCTTGCACATCCATTCGAGACCGATTTTACTCAACGCTGCATCTAGATGACGAATCAATAAACACTTTAAATTTCTGCCGCACCTCGACTCGGCAATGCAAACCAGTATCTTCGCGCACCCTCGCACCACCGCTTCCCAAGCACAACGGCTCGCGTCAGTAAATCACCTTGCCGAGTCGTCGACGCGGCGCCTTTGTGGCTCTGTCTCTCTTGAGGTGAATTTCCCGGTGCCAGGTGGGTGTACTCGCGCTAATCAAAAGTAACCGGAATATGATGTCATGTGTCAACTTGTGACGTGCTTCTCCGAACAACCACCAGCTACATCATGCCCAAAGCAAAGACACAGCGTAGGGAACTCAACCAAGGCACCAGGGATCGCTTCGTTGGTGCCGTGGATGCAACAGGCCATGTTGCAGAGGCTGCACTAGGGCGCTGTTTATAATTCCCGGGCCCATTATAAACAGTTTTTAATGTTTGGTTTATAAACAGGGTGTTTATAAACCGGTTTAAAAACACGACGTACTAAATATGCTAAAATTCAAGTGTGTCTACCTCCCCTTCCCATGTCGTGCTTCTGCCGCTCTTTTTGCCCTTGTCCGTGCTCGCTGCCACCCGTTCCGACCATGTAGCAAGACTTCCGATTGCATTTGCACCTGCAACGGGCTTGTCCGAAAGTAGATCCTTGAAAAACGGAAGTGTAATATCGACACCGTCGTAATGTGAGTCAATAGTCGTTGCGCCGATGGCCGGGAATGATGGGCCCGAGGGAGAGTCTGCGGTTTCGATGGTGTTCAGGGCCACGAGTCCAGCCTCAGATGCCGCGGTCCGGGTGTCTGTTGGAGCGCTTTTGGTGCTGGGAGGAGCAGTTGCAGCACTGGTGTTGGGAGAAGCATTAGTCGACGCGACTACCTCTACTTCCGGCTCCACCATCAGCCCTTTAACACTCCGCCAGTTGAGTGCTGGTGAAGTTCGTTTCGATTTTTGCTTAGTAGACTGTATAGGATATGAAACTGAGAATTCAACAATTAGAATGAGGTGCGACTCACGGAATTCTCGTTCGCCCATTTACGCCGATTGTGCTGATAAATTTTGGTCATATCAACAATGGTGGAAGCATCCTGGCTTGCCCGGTCCACACTATCATTCCGAGTGAATCTCGAAACCGTGCGCTCTTCGGCCATCGAATTCGGAAGTATAGAAAATATCTTGATTGCCAGAAACTGAATTTTCGTTAGCGTACCTTCGGAAAGAATAAAGCAATAGAATTACGCCGAGAAATGAAGCCTCCCTCCTGGACACCTTCCAGTATGAATGGGTTGAGACCAGGCCTGGGCCATATTGCCGTGCGTTCGGCCGTAGTAACATGGACCGTGTAAATGGACTGATGACCTTTTGTGGTGCCGCCGTCGTAGCTGATAGTCAGATTATGGCATTGTTTAAGCTTCTCGAGAGATAGGACTGTGACCCGGGCGGCTTCGGCGGGAATATGATTGGTAGAAAATGTCGTAGCAACACAAATATCATTGCCAGGCTCAAGATGATCGACGAGCGCTCGAAACGACCTGTTATCGACAAGTTTTGGGGCTAGAGCACCATCACAAAGGAGATTGAGAACCAGGTGGTTTGTCTTGTCGACATGTTTCTTGCGTGCAGCGGCTTTATTTTCACTTCCCATGCGACGAAAATCAGAGAACATGTCAGTTTTTTCTGAAGCAGCCGAGTCCACCCTTGACCCGAGTGATGCGGATGCGTTTGCGAGCAGAGCGTGTTGTTTCAAGTCGGTGCTCAGATATCGACAGGCAGATGCGTGCGGCAGAATACGGCCGCTCTGCCGAGGCGCAGCCCAGCTCTCGTGGCAGCCATCGCCGGCGCAACGGAACCGCTGACTGTCGTCAGACTTGGCGTGACATGGGACCGTCAATTGATCAAGAATAGCGGCTTTCGGACGTCCCTTCGCGGGGGCAGCTGTCGCGGGCGGCGATGGCGGGGGGTCGTCAACGAGGTCTGCAAAATCCCAATTCACCTAATCCTAAATATCAACGGAGGAATCTCAGATGTGTTTGAACACAAACCCCGCCCTGCTCAGTCGCTTTCCTTGCCTCTTGCGTCGCGGCCTTCGCTCGATCCTTTTTTTCCTTGTCAGATTTCTTGGCCTTTTTCTTTGCTTTTTCCGCCACCCCATCAAGCTCTAAATTCCGCTTTGCGGATGTCGTTTTCACGTTGCGGGGCAACTGCATTCAAAATTAATTCGGATCAACGAGGACGTAAATCGGACGCTATTACTCACCGGTTTCCCAGCCGCTTCAATTGCGATGCGAGCGGCTTTTCTCAGGTCATCGACCCATTGAGTCAGGAGAACATTCGGCCCTCCGTTTCCAGTGATGTAATCACGGAGAACGACGACGACTTCTTCGAGCCCAGGGCCGCGGGACTTGAAGGGAATAATTATATCCTCGCCGGCAGGGGTTCGGCGCGAGCCAAAGGAGTTCCCAATGTCATGAGCGACAACGCTTTTGACGCAGCCCAGTTCGTCTACCCGCTTCCCATCTGGAGCGTATCCTACAAAATTGTGATCGTCCCCAATTGGGATGGTTTCCGGCAGGTGCTTGAGAAGGCGCAAGAGCTCTTGCAGCTCCTCGTGGTAATGTGTCACTCCGCCGGACATTACGGGACCCGTGAGGCAGACTCGAAGACGTTAGACGAGCGAGACAGCGAGAATCTTTTTTGATCGAAGATCTTAGCACGTGACTGTATAGAATTAAAAACCGGTACTTTGACCCGACCCATTTAAAAACCGGTTTATAAACCGGTGTTTAAAATGCGGTTTGTAAACCGGACTAATAAACAGCGCCCTAGGCTGCACGACAATACAACATCCCATCCAGTACTGCATACGAGTTGTGGCACAAATATGAAGAAACCGGTACTACAGAAAGTCGGAAACGGAGCGGACGCCCTCGAAAATGTACCAAAAGCCTTCAGAAGGAGGCTGTGGGAGCGGTCGTTGAGCAGCGGCGAGTCCCTTTTCGAATTATCGGCAATCAGCTTTCAACCCACGTGAGCGCGTCATCGGTTCGGCGCATGGTGGCCGAAGATGGCTTCCATCAGCAAACCCTGATTTTGGCCGTAGTGGTTGTAGTTCGGCTGTAGTTGCTGTAGTTCCGGCACTTTTACGTAGTGCTCTGTAGTTGCTCTGTAGTACCTGGCCTCTACGTAGTTCCTGTAGTTGGAGAGGTACTATGTAGTCCTCTGTAGTATGGTTACTCTATGTAGTGAGCCTGTAGAAATTCTGGTTCTACATAGTTTGGGCTGCTACCTAATAGGACACACTTTCTATCACACACAAACAACGCGTCTCGTTTACTGTGCGTGGGAAAGTAACGCATACGTGCTTTTGTGACTGGACGCGACAAAAATTGACACAACGTGTCAGTTCTCCAGAGGGCAAGAGAACTTTGCAACAATGCTCAATGTATTCCTTCCCATGGGATGATATTTCACCTCTCAGACACACATTTAGGCCAAATTCTAAGGGTGCAAAATTTCCAAACCGCCGGCTCCGGGAAAGTATTTTGTGATTTGCGGCTTAACGAAGCCAATTCTTGCAAATTGACCTTAGACAAGTCTTGTAGCTCTCGTTGAGCTCTACAACTTTGGTTTTGACATCTATTTTTAGACCAATGACCACAAATGTTCATTTTCAATTGTATTCACCCAATTCATGGTCTATTTCTCTCTTAATAATATTTTCTTCATGATACACAAGAAGGATGTCAATCTTTGCGGTGAGGTAGCAGTTGAAGAGTGTTGAAGCCTGGGCAACAGTGTGGACCCCATATCACGCTTGAGTTTCCATATGTATCTATGGTCACTTTGAGAGAGCGGTTATTTTGCTCACTTAAGTATTTTCTCTGTTCGCGCGAGGTCATGAGTTCAATTCCTGCCAGAAGCAGTTCAATTAATTTAATTTAATTTAATGCGTAAATAAAAGTAGTCAGTAAAAATATGTTGTCACAGGTCTGTTCATTAGAAATTGCAAGTAAAGTCAATAGAAGCTTGAAGTAAAGAGCGTAACAGCAACAAATTTTTCTGACGGACTGCTAGTAAACTACAGAGTTCTACAGAAGAACTACAGGCCAACTACAGGAGACTACGTAAACTGGCCTGGACTACGCAGAACTACGTAGGTGGTACCCTGAACTACAGTGACTACGGCCACTATAGAGACTACACCAACTACGTAGAACTACGTAGCAGACCCAGGTTTTGCTGATGTCCACTGGCGCATCGCTCGCTCAGTCCCATTCATATCTGCCGCCGCAAAGGCCAAACGACTCGCACATGCGCAGGAGCAGCTCCATGACACCCTCAAAGACTGGAAAACACGCTTCTTCTCCGATGAGGCGTACGTTGTCCTTGGAGACAAGTGTGGGCGCGTCTATGTCACGCGGCGGGCGGGAGAAGAGTTCAATGAGGATTGTTGTGTGGGTAATTTCAAGCAATCGAGTGTTCGGGTGATGATTTGGGGCATTGTGGGCTGGGGTGTCAAAGGTCCGTTGGCTGTGTTGGAGTATCCGGGCGGAAAGGGCGGCGGGATGACGGCCCAGAGGTACCAGGAACAGGTTCTGCAGAAGCACCTGCTTCCATTCTACAAGAGGATGAAGAAGACAGTTCGAAACTTCAAATTTCAGCAGGACGGTGCATCCTCACACACCGCCAAGTCAACACGGCAGTGGCTTGCCAATTATACCATCCCCATCTTTCCCCACCCACCAAGTTCACCTGATATCAGCCCCATCGAGCCCGTATGGCATCTCCTCAAGTCAAGGCTCCGTGCCCGGCCCCGCCAGCCCACCAATTATCGCGAACTCTGTGCCGCAATCCAGGAGATCTGGGATGAGATTCCTATTTCGGAAATCAATCATTTATTCGAGCGTTTACCCGATGTTATGAAGGCCGTAGTGGACGCAAATGGTGGGCAGACTAGATATTAGATAACGCACTACCCTCATATGTAATTTTGTGCCATTCGCGCCTCTGTATCCTAGCCAAATCCAGCAATATTTCCGATTCCGGTTACTTTTGGTTAGCGCGAGTAAAGACTGAAACTCATACCCATCGGCAGTATTGGACGCGCTTCAAGCGAGTGTGACTTTCAATTGGTGTGTATGTTCCTGGGTGTCTTCGTTTTTCTATTGACTCGTCTGCCAGGTTTACAGGTCATTTGAATCGGCAGAGGTATGCTCTCCGTGTCGATTTAATTTTGTCGTATCCTGCGCTTACTCATTTTTTAAAGCTGTCGTCCGTCGTGTCTATCATTCACCCGTGCGTCTTCTGTTCCATTTTATTGCTTTACTCTGATTTCTTTCGCAGGTACTACGACTCGTTTCGATAGCTGCAGGTGCGCACTGCGTCCCAAGTCCAGAGTCAACACTCCCTCGCCTCCGCCCTCGTCCATCGCTCGCCTACCTGTCCTTCAAGTTCGCCTTCGCGAATCCTATCGCCTACGGAACGCAAACGGCATGAAGCGGTGTGGGTGGGGAGGGAGAGTGGAACGGAGCGCGACCCGAGCAGCGCGACGCGGGAGCGGAGGGCGGCGGCAGCGGAGGGCGGGGAGCAGGTACAGCGGAGGGCGAGGAGCAGGGGCAGCGGTGCGAGATTGGGGGAAGCAGAGGTAGTACGATACCGCACTGTACTTGCCGATACTTTTCAATATAATCTGTGTTTTTGCTCCCACTTTTGCTACCTGAGGCAGCGTAAGGTATCATGAGGCATCGGGATTCCTCTTGAATTCATAGGATGCAATTTTCGGTGACAGCACGATACCTGTCGATACCTGCCAATACCTCCCGCGCCGGCGTTTTCACTGGGACTGAAAGTACTGAACAGCCACCTGATGCAAAAAATTCGCCAAAATTCGCTATTATGTAAATCACCCAGTGTGAAGCGCAGAGTGTCGACTAGACAACGACTGCGGTCGAGCGTAAGTCGATAAGACTCCCGGGATCGACAGCAGAGATATATACTTATAAGAGGGTTCCGGTATCGACCGTAGAGAACACGTGTATATCTACTGAGGAAATACTTGGTCATTCTAACACTCCCACCTAACGAGATAGAATATACACGTTAATAAACCCCCAACATGGAACGAAATTCTTCCACTTTGGAAGATCTGCGGGCATTTGAACTCCAGGCAAGTGCAAGACTTGAATGATGCCACGCTCTACTGTCTCACGAAGCCAGTAGAAGCGAAGATCAAGGTGTTTCATGTGTCCGTGGTGCTCTGTCCTTGCCGACATCGCAGCCTCTGTTGAGACCCTTGCGGCATCTTTCCAAGAGGAGTCCACATCCCAGTCGATGTCTGATTCCCCTGCCCGTCGCAACAAGGCTTGGAACGTCATGGTTGCGGAGGAGGGAGGTGATCTTTCTGACAACGAATTTGCTGCTGTGGCAGAGGTCTTCAGTAGTTCCACGCTGGCTGACCAATATCTGAAATTTCTGGAGAATCGCAAGGCAGCTCGTCGGGTATGGCTCAACAAGGCTATCGCGCGTGCCATGGACTTGTAACCAGCTCTTAGAACTCGTAGTTACATTGCCCGACGCTGTAATTCTGCTTGGTAGCTAGCCCAGATCGCCTTTGCAATATCATCGCGTCTCGCATCCGCCCGTTCTGTTTCCTCAGGCGAAATTCCAGCAGACAATTTGTCTGGGTCCAAAGCACCATCCAGCCCATTATCGTCCATTTCTATGTCCAAATCCAAGAGATCAGCATCCTCGGGGTCGTGGAGCCATATGAATTTGTGAATGATACCACATGCCACGATAATACAGGCTTGCGAGCGAACAGAAAAATTTGAGGGCTGCCAAAACATCTTGAACTTTTTTTTGGTTGCACCGAAGGCCCGCTCAACAATGTTACGGAGCTCGGAGTGCCGAAGATTGAATAGTTCTTCGTGGTCCTGTGGCCTACATTTAGGTGTCAGCTAAAATTGTCACAACTGAACAGACTATACAAACCGTTCACCTGCCTCACCCCACTCGCGAAGATGATAACGCTTGCCCCGAAATGGGACCAGGAGAGCATCACAGGAAGGATAACCCGCATCTGCTAGAAAGTATTTCCCAGCCGGAATTGCAAGGTCCGATTGGCGTGCAGCATTGAAAATCGCACGATCGGAAGCGCTCACCTCCCATCCAGTGAGCAAGTAGATGTACTGCTGCTCGAAATCTACCGCAGCCTGCACATTCATGGAGAGGAACCCCTTGCGATTACGAAAGCGTCCTTTCCGAATGTCGTCTGGAGGAGAGGTGCCAATCTGTGTACCATCCAGTGCACCGCATGCACCATCAAAGAATGGGAAGAATTTTGAATTGTCTGTAATATATGGCGATGTCTCGGTGTCTCGAGTGGGCATTTTCAGATATGTGTTTCGAAAGGCTGGGGAGACAATCGCATTGAGAACCCTATGGAAATGGCTATGTGCTGTCAGTGAGTTGCACAATTTTGCGACATGAAAATGTATCTACTGGTGGATCGTATCAGGACTTCTTTGGAACCATTCATGCTCCTGCTCCGTAGTGTTATTGGTGACAAGCATGTGCAAGAAAAGCCCAAGAGCTTCGTCCAATGTAACATATTTGGAATCACCGAGCCCGGTCTTCACTGCGAGGGTGCGCGCAAGCTTTCGAAAGACATGCTTCTGCATTCCCAAGTTACGCCTGATGTGCCAAATCGAGAACTGGGCAAAAATCAGAAAATTGTTCCGGCTGTAATTCCAACTGAGTCATCGGTGTCAACTCTCGGGTGTTTGTCAATTGGCCACAGACTGCGCAACCCGCTTCTTCGATATTATCCGGATCAACATCGCTGCACATCCCTGTAATAATCTCGTGTCGCAATTTTTGGGTTGGAGGCAACGGCGGAAATATAGGGTCCGCAGC
>JARJLF010001261.1:0-88451 GCA_029378395.1 Mycena leptocephala | reverse complement strand
TGGATGAGGGTGACTTCGTGTACGCCGCCGTCTTGTTGAGAGAGTCAAGCACGGTGAAGTATTCCGTGGCCGTGCTCTTGCCCTGCCGGAGTTTCTCCATCTTTGCTTGAGCAATCTCGACTTGCGCACCGCCCTTGAACGCTTCAAGGACTGCGAGGCGGAAATCCGCCCAGGTGGAGTACGATCCGGTCGCATCCTGGGTCTGCATGGCCAACACAACGTTGTTGGCCCACTGCGAGGCAGAGCCATCCTTCATGTAGGAGAGCGCGAAGGTGATTTTTCGTGCTGTCCGTGGCGTAGGCGGTGTTGCCGTTAAAGTTCAGCCAACAATCCGCCAAGAACTGGTCCACCTGCTCAGAGTCCCCGTTGAACGTGCGCAGGGCAGCAACCCGGGGTTGTTTGGTGTTGACCTTGACCTCCCCAGCCGCCCCAAGGGAGGGACAACGGTCGCTAGCGTCGCGCAGCGCACCCATGGCCTCCCTCAGCAGCTTGTTCTGCTTGAGCTGCTCATCTCCGGCTTGCAGCAATTGAGCCCGGGCATCCCCTAACTGGGCCTGGAACCCCGCGAGGGCCTCGCGAAGTGCGCGGGCTTCATTGTGAGATTTGAGGGCCTGCTGGTATAGGAGCGCCGAGCGCTGCTCTTCGGGCTGGATCTCGAAGACCCCGGGATCTGGCATGTTAAATTCGTTGTTGTTCATCGTATCATCCAGTCGAGTCGTCGGTAGGTAGACACTATTCTTTTGTCAGCACAGGGCCTCACTGCAGGGATAACTGCGACGTGGGTGGCTGGGCGATACAAGAAGATAGGCAAACGTGGTAGATTGAGCTCTGGAGAATAGACTAGAATAGTGTAAGGAACCTATCTACCTATGCTAGGGTTATATACTGCAAGGCGTAGTAATGACTACCGGTCACCAAGGAGTCCGTTGGAAATAGTGGTCGCATCGTTGAAATACGATCGCCATTGAAATGCGATCGGGTTGAAATACGATCGTAGTTGCAAGTGATCAAGTTGAAATAACCCAATCAGGGGTTTTGAGCACGACACCGGAGAAGAAGAGACAAGACGAGGGAAGGGGAGGTAGTGGGAGCATCCCGAAGTATAACCCGGTGGATGTCTGTGTAGTCGCCGGGTTATTGGAATGAATTTGGGGAGTGTGGAAAAGAGCAAATCATGACAAATCATGGTCGAAGACCCGGTGCGGAAGGGCGAGAATATTGATATAAACAGTTCTTACAGCTGTTTGCAAAACTAATGACACTCGTCAAAATTTTCTATAAATAAACACAACTTTGATGCGCCGGATTGCCAGGTTCATTTCTCATTCAATTATACTCCGATTCGTATGATTTTAGGCGCGTTCGAAAGCCGTTAAGAAGCGCTTTCGAGCCGTACTCGGCACCCTGGGTAATTTGAAACGATTCCGATCTCTCAATTTCGCATCATCATCAGCAACTTGACAAGTCGTCTTTTCGTAGCTTTTTCGTCTTTTGTAAGAGCAAAAAGTGGTGAAAGCGACAAAAGATGAAAAAAGTCTTTCGTCTTTTTCTGGCTATGTCGACTTTCTTCAAAAAGTGCAAAAGACGCAAAAGGGCTCAAGAAGTGTGTATAAAACCAAAACCTGAAGCTTCAATAAAAGACACATCTCACGCGCAAATCCCGGGGGAAATCAACTTAAATTGAATAAATGTATTAAAATGGTATAAGTACTGGTAGGCACGACGGCAAGGTAGGACAATGATATGTATATAGTCAATGTAGCGAACATCGGAATTTTTAGATCTGGCGGTCGTGCTCATGAGTAAAAGAATGTGACAGGAACTCGGAGGACACTCGTACCTATTCAGAGTCGTCACCAGTCAGGTCGAAATCCTCGTCGACAGCTGCATCAGCATCAACATCGATGGCGTGCTCTGGCGCCTCATCGCGCACAACAGCAGCGGCTTGGGCAGCGGCGATGATCTTCTTCCACTGGGTGGGCGACAACTTCTTGACAACGGCTGCGATGGCGGAGGTACTCGGGACATTCTTCTTGGTGCCTTCGGTGAAGTCGACGTGGTCACCCCAGTTATTCTTCGAAAAATGACCGAGGGGTCCAGAAGGGATCATGAGGGTGCCCAATTTGTAATAGTTGAGCCTCCGCTTGACCTGAGATCATCGTGTCGGATAGGATTAGCGTGCTGAGAGTATGGAGTATATATATCTACGCACCGCCTGAATTGAAAGGGTCAATGCACCCTCGGGTAGAGATTGTTTGAGTTCGGGATCACATGCCAAAGGACCAAGCGTGCCATCTATATTCCCCGTCGCAAGGTAATGGGCTCCGAAGGTGCGCGCAATAAGATAGCTCTGAAACATTCCCTGAGACAGACCAGCATCATAACTCCGGTGACATGGCAAGAGTGAACGACGTACCTTTTGGACGAGGTGCCTGTCCTCGTCCTCATTATACTCGCGGTAATAAAAAACCCTCGACCTATCTGTTCCTTCGAGGTAAAACTCGACATCGGCGGCGACCTTCTCGGGTGTATCATTCTTTCTGGCACTCGTCACAGCGTCGAAAGCGATCGTAGAAACTTCAGAGAATCTGTGATGCCAGCTATCGATTTTAGCCTGGGCCTATGCAAGGATCTTGTCAGCGGTGTTTGCGAATCGGATTGGCACGCACCAGCTTCATGATACCCCGGACCTTGTCATCGTCCACACCGACCTTGACCCGATAATGGGAGAATACGCTGTTCCAGATCTCGATTACCTCTTCAGCGCTGGATCCACCCAAGCTTGGAGGTTGCCGACGTATTCGAGGAGCGGCGGAGTGAACTTGCTCTTGAACTGATCGCGGACAGAAACTGGTAAATCAGCGAGGGTGATGGCGGCCTTCTTGGGTTGGTCACTCCGGCGGCGCACAGGGACAAGACCAGGTGCATTGGTCTCGACGATGCCAGCGATGGGTGTAACCTGTGAAAGTAACGCGGCCAAATAACCGGATTAGGTCACATCAAATCACGCTCACGACTTGACTTACTTTCTTGCGCGCCTCCTTAGCCTTGTAAGTGGACGCATCAGCGTAGGCGCGCTCGTCTCCGTCGTCAACATCGGATGGAATACCCCCTACAGCACTGGAGTCATCGCTTTCCGGAGGGTCGCCATGATAACGGTCCATGTCGCTGGAGGCACTTCGCGCTCTGTGGCTGAGAAACGACATCGCCGACCCGTTGGACCGTGAACGACTCGGAGCATGGATAATATCTGCAGCGGGTGTCCTACCACGGTCCCAATCTGGCCTGAGTCCGCCAACTGGTGCTTTCTTGGGCTTTTTACGAGACTTCGATTGCGATCTTTGAAAAGTCAGTTAGCATTGATTGACAGTGGGCAAAAAGTACTTGCTCGACTGGCGGCGCCTTCCTCTTGCCCTCCGACACGCTCAAGCTACCTCCCTGACTCACGCGCTCGGTCTCTATGGCTCGGCGGATACTGCCTTTTTCGGCCTTTTTGCGACGAACACCCTTGGTAGGTTTGGTTTCTTGGTCCGAATAAGCCATCAGCTCATCATCGGACTCAGATTCGGGCTCGTTCTTGGGCGGCTGAAAGTCGTCGCTGCTGCCAGGGCCATCGGAGCATGGACCAACAGGCCCAGCTAAGATTTCACATGAGTTTGGATAGGAAGCAAGCATACAAACTTACTGCCCTCCCCGTCCCCCTGCCCGTCATCCGTCACAGCTGGTTTCTCCGACACCGTTGATGTGAGAAACATTCTCCCTGAGACTTCGGTGCGCTCCAGAGCGCCAACAGCACGTAAACGCAATGCCGAGGAGGCAATTGAAGTGCGCAAGCCGAAGAAAGTTAAAAAGGTGGGCGAAATTCTTCTGCAGATGCCACCGATGCTAATTCTAGATTTTCACTAGTCCATACCTCTTAGACTGCAATGAACCATGTTTCTGCCTTGGTACATTTATTGCACATTTATTTGCCTTGGCGCCTGGTAAAGTGGCAGTGCAAGGAGGGATCAATTCTAAATTGATCGCACAAATGTGCCGTGGTTCAACGGACATAGCGGCCAACCGAATGTGCCGGGGGTCCGAATGTATGTAGGTGCCGGGCTTGGTCTATCCTGGAGAGGGGGTCATCGAGCCCTCACTCCGGGAGTGGATTTGGATCTGGTCATAAGGCTCCAACCATTTCGTTTTCGTTTAAGCTTTGGCCTAAACTAAACGGAAATGGTAACAAACATTTTAAAAACCGTTTAAAACGTTTGAAAACGGTATTTTTTTCTCACCTTTGGCCCTGCTGCATACCAGAGCAACTCTGGGTACAACGAGACATGAGGGGGTTGCTCTGAGGCTACTGGCTGCTCTAGATTGGGTTCAGTGACACAGGTCATTGGTTACAACACTGTGCGCACCATCCCGCCCATATTGCCGGCCATCACCGCATCAATGTTGCATGCACACGGCATCCGAGGGTGCCGCCCATCGAGTGTTAGGCTGAGCACATAATTAATCCTGACCTAATTGACCTTTAGACATCAACAAAGGCCATTATGTGTACGCGAAACCGGTTACAAGCCTTCGCACACCATTGATCTTGGGCAACCGTTTAACCGTGTATAAACTGTTTTCAAACCGTTTAGTAGGGTGCCTAAACAAAACGAAAACAGAAACGGTTGTTACCGTTTAAAACGTTTAAAAACGAAAATGATTGGAGCCTTAGATCTGGATTTCATCAGGAAAAAATGACTTAGATACGTAGCGCTCCGTAGCCTAAATACCTGTCGTAACCTGGTAGACAAGTCCCCCTTTACGTAGCGCCTGGTAGCCACCCGCCAAAATCTGGTAGCTCTTGGTAGCCCTGGCAGGTGGCTACGGTAGCGTCTGGTAGCACTCAGTAGTTCTCGCAGTGCAGCTCAGTAGAAGCTCGTAGAGGGCAATATCTCGCAATATCCAGCCATAGCCGCGCATATCACAAATGATAAATGGGTGAAAAAAATGTATTCAATCTATTGAAAACATGCCAGACTCTAAAACTAAGACGAAACATCGAAAATCTGTTCACTTTGTTAGTTAACGTGGATGCAAGGCTAAAGCAACACTCACCAGTATCGGGATTGAGATGGGATTGGGACCCCCGAGATCGAGTTGTTTAGATTCTATTCGGCAAAGTAACACTGCACGCAGAGAAACATTAGAGAAGGTCTCAGATAAAGGTTACTCCTGCGACTCACTCAGGTGTTAGGAAGTCAAACACATGGGGGAAGAGGGTTGATCAAACAGAAGAAGATTCGAGAAGTGAAAGGGACGGCCGTAAGATCTTGATTACCGCGGGATGACCCCGAAACCGATGTTGTCGACGAGTTTCCCTGAATTTTGAAGGATACTTGTGCAACTTGATTGAGCCACGAGCTTGACGGCGCCGGCAAGACTTGACCCACGCGCGGAAGATAAGAGAAGTCTTGATATTGTACTTGACGGGTCAAGGGATTCCGAATTGAGGTGGCTTGATTGAGCTTGATGGGCACCGATAGATTGTGTACATCTTGAGTACATGCCATCCAAGGCTCGGCGTTTACCGTTTACCGAGCCGCGCGAGGATTGGGATGATCCAGGGGGAAGCAAGGTCGTGTATACCTGCCCCGCCATCGAGGATTTGGCAGAGCTGCAACGCGAGCTTCGGGCGGGTCTGAATGCTGTGGCCGGCGTCGACGAGACGTTGTGGATCAACGAGGAACCGTTTGGGCACAGGAAGTGCTTATCCGAGTGCAGTGGTCGGCGGGCACCGGAGGGACTTGGGCCGTCAAAAGAGTTGTAAGGAGAGGTGTTTAACGTGGTATTCCGAGGCGGAGGAAGGCAGTCACAGTGGTGGAAAGGGATGGGAGATGAGGGAGAGAAAGAGTTACGGATGACGATCAACCAACACGGTAATGATTTCAAACAATCACGCAATCGCACGTGCGAGCGGACTTTGAAATGGACTTGACAGATTTCGCTCACTCTTTGGTGAGGATAGTAGCTGGTTTGCTTGAAGTGACCTACGACTTTCTGAACCTGGCGGTTCATCTCTTAGCTTGTGTCTTTGACAGCTGGGGCCGAAATGATATTCTTTTTGGGTACAAACTACCCGGCGCTACCGGTCCGTAGCATGCGGCAATCAACACTATCAGATGCTACCGAATCTCGGCTTACAGCTACGCGGGGCTACCAGCTGTATGGAGCGACCGCTACGGGCTACCGGGGCAACCGGCCCTACAAGAATTTGGCTTGCCGCAATGTAGTAAAACCGTTTTTCCTGATGTTGATGCGTTACATAAGTGTTACACGGCGTAGTCACACATCGTTCCCACACCACTTTCGACTGTTCTCCAGCCCCCAAACACAACGGGCCCATGTATATGGAATCTGAGGAGGAGGCAGAAAAGTTCTATATACCCCCTTAGAACACCCGCTAATTTTTTTGGTGGCTCGGGTTGAGCCAAAAGGCCAGAACATACACAAAGTCCTCAAAACACCAGCTTTTATGGGCCGGCAACTCATTCTCAATATGTTCCTCATCACATGTTGTTTAGTAAGTTTTAAATATTGTGTTTTATATCTTAGTAGCTATTCCAGACAATTCCGGTGGTAAAAACGCGTCGAGAGAGTTGTAAAACACGAAATTCCCGCCGATTGCCTATAACAATGTCGAGGGTTTAGTGACGTCTGCAGAGGTCGATTTAATTTCCTTTGAACGCACTTCTTGGATTGTTACCTTTCCGAAACCAGTTCAACACCCACACAATGTGCTAATTTAAATCCGTTCAAGAGCTCTGGATGTGAATCAAATGGTCATTCAAATCGGAATGTGGCTGATGCAGCTGCAGGATTGTGGTCACCAAAAACAAAGTGAGCTTTTTAGCAGTCTTCTGGGTGCTGTGGTCTGCTGGTGACATCTCGGGAGTGGGAGGAATCGCTTCTGAGCCGAGTGAATGCAAGCTCGGATAAGCTTATAGGCTCGTGGTACGTTCTGGTGGTCTGCCGGGTCAACTAGAATGGCAACTGATTCTTTGGTTTCGGTGGGTAGAAGCTCGAGCCACTGAGTATTTATGGCTCGGTTGAGAGTTACGCGTCCGCAGACAACGCCGTCGGTGCTCCGCATCGAAGTTCCAACGCCTGAATTCCATTAGAACTGAATAAAAAATCGAGAATATTGACTCACGTTTGGTTGCATGCTTCATATCTGACCCGGAGACAGCGCCGTTCTTTGCACATTGCAGAGGCCCTTTAAACCACCAAGCTTCGCGAATAATGGACTGGACTCGTCCACCTCACTACACATCAAAATTTTGAAGGCTCCTTCCCGAAAGACTGAGTTGCCGTCAATTCCTACAACCCATATATCACCATTATTGGCGGCCGCATGCAAGTCCCATTGTTCCAAAATCGACTCGAGAAGAGCTGCAAAGCCCGGTCCTTTTTCACTTTTGCAGGTTTGCGTCTGCAGGATGGGCAGTCCGTGATAATTGGCAGCGCCGCAGGGAGCTACAGCTGCCACGGTTGCCTCACGGCCGTAATGACAAGTGGGCGAGTCGCCATGCACAGCATCCAGAACTTCGAGTTCAACTTCCCATTGTCGCCGTCTTGAGATTTCCAGACATAGCCCGGTATCGCGCATCCACGTGATCTTTGATGTCTTTTGATGTCCTATACGCGCCCGCACAGGCCCCCAGTCACTACCTATTAGGTCCCTCCGCTTTTCAGCCAAAAATCTCGCTGTTTTACTCTGTTTTAGAGCAACATTTGGCCCAAAATAAACCAAAAATTCTTTCCCAATGGTTTCAGAAGCACCTTTGGAGGTGAATGCTTGATTTAGGTGTGTTTCCTCGCGAAATGCGCTCCAGCTAGCCCTCGTCTCGGTTCTCACCAGAAGCAAAATCGACCTATCCTGCCCTGTAACACTCAAAAGAATTCTCGCGCTCCGCGCGATTTACTCGATGCGGACGGACCTTGACCCATTGGAAGCCGATTTACTCTATTTTGCGACCGGAGGTGGCGGTCATTTTGAGGCCGTTATTTACTCTATCGTGGAGGGATCTGACAGGTAGTGACCGGGGGCCTGCGCGCACGCGCAAATTGTTTGAATCCCGATGCGGTCCTTTTGCTCCCTTTTCCTTGGTTTCGAATCTCCCGCATCTCTCGTCCTTCTGATTGGTGGTCTACTCATCTTCTGTCACAGGAGCTTCCATCTGTTTAATTCACCAGGGATTCAATCATAGCCTTCCGATGTTCCGTTCGTTGGAGATGTCTGTTCGAGGGTACGCCGACTACTCAGGTAGAATCCCCAGACTGGTGCTTCGGCGCCGCGCAGTGCCGAAAGGACGGCATATGGAGGATGTGTGGATCCCTTGCTTTACGCTCCATCCGCACCATGACTGCCGGGTGAGAAACGAATCTTCCCCTGAGTTGTTTGTTCCTGTGCCTGATGGGCTCGTTATTTTTGCTTTCAAGGTCCCAATCGTGGATGGGCCCTGGGGTAGCGGTGTTACTGTGTGCGAGATTCATCTTTGTGCCTGGAACCGACAACTGGACAGTTGACTGATCCCACAACTACTACATGTACATTCGGTCCCTCAAATCAACACCCAATCCGATGCCAAGATCTTTCGCTCGGAAAAAACATCTTGTCCCAAGCTTCTTTCCCCGCTGACGTGTAATTCATCCGATACTCCTTGATTCTCCGCAGCGTGGTCTTCTGTGGCGCATAGATATAGAGCGATGGAGTAGCCCCCACAGCTGTCGTTCTCACAATGCCCACAGTCCTGCAATATACTGTTATCGCTGCCAATGCTCTTCAAGACCTGGGGAAAGCAGCCCAAATCCCTTTCGTTGGCACTGTTTGCAGTCTGACTCTTGCAGTCGTTCTGCTCATCGAGGTCGGCTAATGGCAGTAATGATTGGTTACATTGACTCACAACAGTCATTTAGAATACCAAATCACAGAAGGAACAGTGCCTCCGGATGGTCGAGGATATTCATCTTGTGCTCTGCACATTGATGGGTCTTTGCATCGACTCAGAAAACATTGCTTCGCCCCAGCTGCTTGAACATATTGCGGAATATGCTCAGTGTGTACTTTACCGAAAGGAAATTTTGTGATCTTAATCCAATTCAGGACCCTTCAGAAGTTCCATGCGTGTCTCAAGGCGCAAAAAGAACTAAGAAACTTGAAGCGCCTGTTCAAGCAGGGTGAAAACACCCGGCAATTGACTATTTGTAAACAAGAGCTCAGCAATGCGTGTGATATCTTCAGGGTTTGTCTGTGGAAGGATTTTTGATAGCAAGGCTAACTTGCTTGAAAGATGAACTATAGAGCCGGGGTGGCAAGCGCTCTGGTGGAGTCAAATGTCAACACAGAACGGAGGCACCAAGAGCTTCTTGAACTCATCTCAACTCAGAGCGAATCAGTGGAGACTGGATCATCCGTACGTCGACTGCCTTTCCAATGCAGGTTTGCAGATCTGAGGGTCACCCAACATAGATCAGGGGAAGCATGTTGAATTCCAGGCGAGTGCCCTGATGCAATGATGTAATGTAGCATAACTCATGTTAATCCACGCAGTTCTGGCTCTTTTTCCCTACTTCCAGGCACCCCGAAAATATTCCATGGCAGAGTCTCTGAACTCAGTGACCTTGTTTTGAGTCTTATCACAGACTCTGCCCGTGTAGCTATCCTCGGTCCGGGAGGTATCGGAAAGACAACTCTTGTAACAGCAGCCCTGCATCATCCAGTGATTATGCAAAGATATCCCACTCAGCATTTTGTATCTTGCGAATCCACAAATACCAGTTTTGAGCTGGTGTCCCTGCTGGGCTCACATCTGGGGTTGGAGAATTCCAGACAGCTTTCCCAGGTTATTGTCCAGCACTTTCAGCAGTGTGGTCCATGCCTGTTGGTACTGGACAATTTTGAAACCCCATGGGAACCATCACACTCTCGAAGCAAAGTTGAGAACTTTCTCTCGGCCCTGACGGAAGTCCCTAACCTGGCATTGTTGGCAAGTCCAGTTGTAATAATTTTAGTCCCTTGGATGCTCACCCTGTGGTAGATCACAATGCGTGGTGCAGAAAGACCAGGGAAAGTCAAGTGGACTCGACCATTTCTTCCTCCCCTTGAACCACTATCAGTAACTGCCTCACGTCAAATATTCATCGAAGTAGCAGAAGAGCCGGCCACCGGAGACGAAACTGCCCTCGATGAGCTGCTGCAGCTGTCAGGAAGTCTGCCCTTGGCCGTCAGTCTGCTGGCCAATGTAGTGTCCTTTGAAGGCTACTCAGGAGCTTTGTCTCGTTGGCATGAGGAGAACACGACTCTGCTCTCCGATGGCCACAACAAGAGCTCCAATCTTGAGAAGTCTATTGTTCTATCACTCAATGGGCCACGCATGTCATCATCCCCACATGCGAGGGATCTGCTTTCCCTACTGTCCTTGCTCCCTGATGGGGTCACAGTCAAGGATCTTGTTGCATGCCAGATCCCTATTCACAGATAGGCCAGTGTGCGTCATCCCTTGTTCAAACATCCTTGGCCCATGTGGACATCGGCGGCCGCATTAAATGTTTAGTCCCCATCCGTGAATATATTCGGAGGGTGCATCCACCGTCAGTTGCTCTCTCCAGGCCACTCCGAACTCATCTGGAGCATTTTGTCTCAATGTGGAAGACACACAAGGAATTGGCTTCTGACCATCTGGCATCTACCATCATGGCCTCCCTCGGAAATATAAATGAACTTATTTTCCAAGGCCTTTCCGATGACGAAACATCTTTGCTGGGCATTGTCAACAGTATCTTTACACTGAAACACTTCTCAACTGTTATGCTGAGAGGCCCCAGTCCCTTTATGGAAAGAATTCGGGATCTTGCCGAAGCAAATAATATTCCATGGCTCAAATGGCGATACCGATGTGGCCAACTACGTGGAGATAGCGTCTCCCCACGCTGGACATCAGATGTAGAAGTTTGGATTAATGAGGGGTGCTGAATACTTTAGCACAGTTCATTGTCCCATTGGGGAAGGTATTTCAATTCTCTCTGACTTGTACCCTGCACTCAACATATCCTTAAGTTATTCACTTTTACGATTCAGTGTCGCGACATTATATCTTTCGGAGGGACTTTACAAGGGCGATCAGATTCAATGATTCTGCACTGTCATTGGGAAAACAAACCACAGATATCAACTTGATTCTCACTTTGCTGGAGAGTAGCAGCCGCATTGCGAACTCGATGCACGACTACTGTAGCATGTTGGGGGTTGTTAAAGAAGCACGAGCATTGGCCCCACTGACTTGGAGTACTCGGTTGGAAATAGACTGGCTATATGATGAGGCATCTGCAAACTTCTTTTTAGGGAATCTTCCTCGGGCTCGTGAGCTCTCTGAACGGGGCTATGAGCAGGTCATTCAGCATGGTATGGAACATTCAGATCGCCTTCTTAGTATTATCAATCTTCAGGCAGCTATTTATCTTGCAAAAGATGAATATCTCGAAGCCAAGAAAATGTATGACACAGCCATCACAAAGGCGTCTCCGACCGGTTCACCATTTTTTTATGCACATTTCCTGGCGTACAAGGCATTTATCGGCATCCTCACAGGCAGTCCTGGACACGATATTCTCCGTAATCTGAATGCCGCTGAAGATGTGTATAGAACATTTGGCAGCCGCAGAATACTATTGTGTTTTGGGTGAAGGCACAACTAGACCTCCACAACGGGCATCTTCAATCTGCTCGTTCCGGATTCGAGGAATGTTTAACCAAGAGCTTAGGTATCTCTCCAGATCTTCCGGCTTTGTGCTTGGCTGTTCTGGGAGATCCACGCCACAAGATGGACACAGCCCAGAAAACCTTCCGTTGGGCTATGATCTACCTTGCCGCCGTTCGGAAGAGCAAGGATTTGGTGGCTACATTTCATGCTCTTAGGTGCCTGGCAGACATCTTTGCTATATTTGGCAATGAGGGAACTGCTCTCAACCTCTTTCATGCAGCCCTACATGGAGCAACGAAAATTGATATCCACCGCCTCCGGGCCGAGTGCATGGTTGGAATCGGGATATTATGACCTGCCAGGATAAACATGGTAGAAGCAAAGAAAATGTGGGAGGCAGCCATCCCGCTTTTCATCAGATCCTGCCAACCAAAGATGCCGCCGCAATTGAGGCACACCTTGCAAAACTTACATTGGCTCAGGATCATCAAGAAGTCAGAATTGATTATCCTGCGCTGGTCACTGATTTACAAACCACTGCCAATGAGGAAGAATCCAAGAAAATGGCACAACCAGCCCTCTTTTCTGCGCCTCAAAAACTGCCCCTCAGCAATTGCGGACGGTACAATGTGTAACCCACATCAGCAAATGATCCTGAGAGTCCTGAAACAAGTGAATCAAATTTTACCACCCAATATTTGTTCCATTCTTAATAAGCTCACAAGGTGCCAATAGCAATTTAGCTGAATTGTTCAGATGTAGAGTCCACCAAACGATACACGACGAATGGATTCCAAGTATGTAATAAATTATGGACTACCATGTTATCTTGTTCACCCTGACTGTCATTTATTATACGATAATACAAGAATCGAAATCATGGCTTTTATGTCACAACAGAGCCCTCTTGTCTGACTATCAGCAAGAGGGTAGCAGATTGGGGAGTGAGGTATGAGCTCGTAAGATGATGGAATAAAAGGTTAACTACTACAGTTGAATAACTACTCTACTTATTACTCGTATCTCAAGCAGATGCCCTGATTTCGTATGCACCTGTTTGCATTCTTCCATTTCCCCACTGTCTGCCGGAAGCTTCCGTATGTACATCCCATTACCCATTTTAATTTCGGGGTTCTCTTGCTAGCCGATACATCAGAAATTAGCTTGGATCCAAGGAACTGGACTCACCGATCAGCCGCTCAACAACCGTTCAAAAGGCAGGGTCTCCTTCGCTCTATTCCTTTGTTTCACACCCCATCATCTCCTCCCGAAACGCGCCACGTTCGTCCAGCAACTCCAGGTCTATGCACTCTCATATGCACGCACACACTCCTTAATACGACGGCAATACATTTCTCGCCATTCATCGGCAATATCAGTATGGATCGAGCCCGGCAAGACGCACCGAGCATCAAGGTCAAAGGGTCCTCGCAAATCCTTCCCTCTCATCTCGCAACGCTCTTTCCCATCGGCGGCAACTCCTGGTATGCGTCAAGTCTAGCAAGATGACCTGAACACCAAGATACTGGACCAATACTGGACGGCGCTTCGACATTTTCCCCGTGACTGCAGGCTTGAGTCTCACTCAACTCAAGATGCAGCCTTCTCCTGGATCGAAGCTACATTATTTCAAGCTCTTGAAGATCTCACATCACGGAGGCGCCCACCAGCGTGTCCCCGCAATACAACTCCTCTGTTCGGGTTTTATCCCCTCGCATTCCCTATCCGTGGCCGCTCGTCGATATCGCAGTTCTTGGGATGCTTCGACCATCGACTCCCAGTTTGTGATATGTTATATTGGATGAACTCTTCTGAATATTGCTGACAATTCATTTCACAACAGATATAGTCTACAATGGAAAGGTTGTGTAAATACAGATTTGCTCCCTCGCTGGACGACTCAAATAGCCTTTTTTCGCGAGTACCCTAGGTGCGCAGTATTTCTGTCACCTGCATCCTTGACCAACACGCCCTGGCAGTATATACACCAACAACCATGCTCTGAGCCTCTGGTGTCTGTGTATGTGAGGCAACATTGTCCTCCCTCCACTGTATTGATTCATTTGTGCAGACGCGGTACATATATCTAATTAAACCGAGTTCTTACGCCCCCGGACGGTAGGTGGACGGTTACCGAATTTACGTAGCTCAAATCGGTGTCGTACATATCGTCAGTCCCACTGCCGCTATTAGGTACGTTCCCTCCCCGTTCCAGGCTCTTTCGATTCACCTCCATTCTGACTCATCTATTGCCTTGCAGGTTACAATTTTTCGATCGTACGTTCTCCATCCATTCTCCGAAATCCAAGACTAAATCGATATGCAGTTTCATTCACGAGGATCATACTTCATTTGTGGTCGTTGTAACATGAACCACCGCGTCTCTGCATTCAGCTTGCGACCACGCCTCGAACCACCTAGATAGGTATGAATGGTACAGTGTGTAATGGAGATTTAACTGAATCTCGCAGGATCTGGAAACCACCGAGACGCGTCCATATGGATTCGGCCACAATTATTACGTTCTGGCCCACAATCTAATAACATCGGTGAGTTCTAACTTCTAGCGTTCAGTATTTAATTTCTTTCCAACGCTTATATTCCACTTCCGACGCTACACAGGCAGCATCGGTTCACGATGCAGCATGTACATTGAACCATTCTCGCTCCAGGTGGAACTTCCTTTGCATTTGATTACATCCAATGTACGAGCAGCATAGAATGACAACAGTCTCTTTAGCCTCTGCGCCAGTCAACACATGTTCCCTTCCCGATCTGCAAGTTAAAGTTTGTGTCGCGCCGGAGCGAAGCGACGGCATATCGTGTAGTGTTTAACGGACTGTGTGAATTACTACCATATATAAATGTCTATTGTCTTTAGTCGTGTGGTAACGGTGATGCTTCTGCATGTGAACTGCGGAAGTGTCACTTTAAATTAAAAGTCCGTGGCAACTGTTCCGTGTCCATGTGTTCTTACTAACGCATATTGTCCATGCGAAAGCCATGCACATATGATGTCATAAATATGTCATCAGCCTGTGTTTTCCCAGTCTTTCCAGTTGGGTTCGGATTTGTCAACATCTTTGATGTATCCGTGCTTATTTCATCTACGGGCGCTAAGGTCTTAGGCACTGAGATAGGCATTGGAACAATAAGATTGTCATTGAATCGTGACATTTTACCGAATATTAAGTCAGGGTTATTATGGGGGGGCAGGGAGTTGGGAAGAGTAACCCTAACCCTAGGAGCAATAGCACAGCCAGAAGGAGGCAAGGAGGCAGAGGTGTAACAACAACATAACACACAACACAAAACACATAACACAGAACACATAACACATAACACATAGTCTTGGCTAAAGGTGTAGGAGCAGTTCCTACATGCCTGCACCCAGCCTTTTGGTGTGTGCATGTAGGAATGGTTCCTACATCCTTGCACTCAGCCTTTTGGTGTGTGTACAGTCAGTTATGAGCATGTAGGAACGGTTCCTACATGCCTGCACTCGGCTCTTTGGTGAGCACACTTTTCTAATGCATAGTCTGTTGTGAATCTGTAGGAACCCTTCCTACATCCTTGCACCCAGCTAACGGTTCCTACATGCCTGCACTCAGCTTTTTGGTGACTGCATTTTTCTAATGCATAGTCTGTTGTGCATCTGTAGGAACCGTTCCTACATCCTTGCACCCAGCTTTTTGGTGAGCACATTTTTCTAATGCACAGTCTGTTGTTCATCTGTAGGAACCATTCCTACATGCTTGGACCCAGCTTTTTGGTGTGTGCACAGTCTCTTGTGAGCATGTATGAGCTGTTCCTACATCCTAGCCACCACTTGAACCATCAACATCAATGTCATTCTTGGCATCCTTCAACTTGCACATAAATACGACATCTGATATCTCTATCTTTGTGCACTTAAGCATCTCTTCCTGCAATACAGCCTGACGTCCGTGGACCACTTTCGCAGTACCCAACACCCTCATCACATCATCCATCCCAGTGCCACTGACCTTTCTCACCTCATCTCTCATATCAAAGTAATCACGGCAGCAAGAGCAGTCGGAGCACTGTAGCTCCTCCCTGTTGCATATTATTTTGCCCCATTATGGTCAAGAAATGTTGCACTCCACCATTGCGCACGGAGCCAATTCCGAAATTGTCTAAACATGTTTGGTATCACAATTTCATCTCAGTGCAGGGATGAGTGTGGTGCACCGATTCCTAACCATGCCGCCAAAGAGGGAAGAATGTTCATGAGTAAGTATCCCACTACGAGGCAATCTGGCTTGCTCAGTTGGATAACTACTTCCAAGACATTGAAGATGAATACAATTTGTGCCCTCTTGAAACGTGGTCCTCAAATGAAGGGGACAGCAGTATTTATCCAGGAACCCTTTGCGCCTCCTGTGTGGCAAATTCCAAGGTGAACCATCGAGTTGCCCTTGAAAACTTTTGGGTTAGACTTCCCGGCAGATACAATCTAACTATGTAGGCAGAACTGAACGCGATGTGAGAAGCCATGATGGCTGCCAGTACCTAGGTGGGTTTGGCTCCCGTGATGAGATTATAACTCACAAATCCCCACAGATATCCAGCCACAATGCTTATAAACCAAAGCTCATGAAAACCACTCAGCAAACCTGTTTATTTTGCCCCTTCTAAGCTTGATACCTCAACTTGACTGAAAGTCTGAAACTGGTTCATTGCCATGGATAGCTGATTGGTGGACATTGTCGAGTTGAGGAGGCTGTACCCCAACGGACCTATCAGAATTGCCTGTCGAGACCCATCTTCAGCTCAAAAGTCGAAGTCATAGTGGGGATTGCAGGCCTGTGATAAACGGTAATAAAACTGACTGGAACCCACAGAAAATCAGTGTTTGTCCATGTTCAAATGAAATATGTACTGAAACAAAATTTCCAGGTTGACTTTACTGCCTGTTGCAAATTGAATGCACAAAGACACAAGCAAATAACGGGTGACTCAACTTGCAGAAGTCCTAATACTAGTGGTTTGGCTTTGAGACCGTGCAAACTTAGACGCAGGATGGGAAGAGCATGGACCGAAAGGGTAACTCAACTTGCGCAAATACCTCGGTTACAGTGACAGCGCCGGACATAACAACGTTGGAGTGTGCGCATGGAAGCAGCATCAACCCAATAGAAATGACAAGACATGCCGCCACTTCGCTCCGGCACCTCAGATGATGATAAAACATATATTATTGAAGTCGTGAGTACATGCAATGCGGCAGGTAAGAATGATGACACAGGCCACAGTGTACGATAGGAAGAGGAATAGATAGATAGATTGCCGAATTAGCGAGATCAACATGTCGGAGATCAGACTGTGCAAACAAAAATGAAGGAATTGATTACATCGTCTTGAAGCCGAGCCCAACGCAAGAGTTCAGAACCATGTCCAATTTGCAGCGGAGCTCAGTCGAAAATTTGATCCTCCGTGAACTATTGAATGCGGCAGGGAAGTAGCAAAGCGAATGCAGTGGAAGCCAGATCAGGACGTGACTGAGCCATAGTACACCAATATGAAGGGTGCCAAGAGATGAAGAACCACGACCATGGGGGAGTGAAGAGATGATGGCAGGTGTGGGACAGATAAATGGTCTGAAGTACAAAAATAAATTGATACCCACCGCGATCCTTGCCAGGAAACCTGATTGATTCGACCGCAACGAAAGAGGTTCCCAGGCTTTATTGAATCTAGCGGTGGCACAGACCCGATTTGTTGCAACCTGAGTTGATCCATAGCCCATACAAAATCCTTAATTGAGGAAACCATAAAGATTGGGGTGGCACCAGAAGAGACCCGAGATTAGGAGCGCTTCAGCAGGGAAGGTGTAATTTGACCATGGAATGCGAGCCCAAACGATAGCCAGCGGTAAACAGAGGTGTTACAGATTAGATCGTCATTGTTCCCAGAGAAGAATAATAGAGAGTTTGCGGCAGCCACCGGAAGCCACCTGGTGGCTGATCAGGCATGCGGTAGTAAGTGGCTGTGGCTGATTCAGTGGCTGAACCTACGTCTTTGTCATTTGGTGAGTGCCTCCACTACTGCTTCTCTTGGTTGCCCCAGGTGCCCCAAAGTTGAATTTGATTCTTCTGCCTAGCTCCCCATTCAAAACAGCAAAATATTCCTCTGATTCCTCGGACATGAGCTGTGAGAAAGGCAGGCAAGCACTATCTTGACTCCAGGATGGCTCTTCTGACAGGGAATATATGATGGGTGTCCTCAGAGTACAGAACGGGCCAGCTACCGGATGACCCACAGCCACTGGCCACGCATGCCTGATCAGCCACCCAGTGGCTTCCGGTGGCTGCCGCAAACTCTCTAATGCAGGGTGGTGAACTGAAGACGCCGACAGTGGGTAGACGATTCACAGTCGAACAAAAATAAGTACCGACTTTATATGTCCTCAACCGGCAGGATTATGTGGCTCGCTGGCTCAGTAAGGATCAAAACAACCTGCGCCGTAGTCAGCAGTCACTGCGTGGTGGTCAGGTGGTCACTCCGGAGTGAGAAATGAAAAGGCCGTGTCAAACAGCAAAGAAAGTCGAGGATATAAGGAGTTACTCCAAGGGCAAGAGCAGAGGAAACCCAAATGGAGAAGAGATACACGGGAGAGTAGCACAACAGAAAAGAGACTGCGCAAGCAAGCGGCAAGAGAGAGAGAGCCGAAAGCAGCCAAGCTATATGGAGAAAGGAACCAACAGGTAAAAATTGAAGAGCACTGCCGAACGAGCAAAATCTTAAAGAACGGTTAATCAGTATAAGCTGGCAGAAATGAAAATCCAAATACTTATGTCCAGCTCACCGGCACCAGATTCGAAGATGATAAAGTGTGCTGAAGAAATAATGATGTGGTACCTATCGACATACTTAGTACTGTGTTGGGATGGTTAAAGTATGTGTACATATCATAAAAGTGCTCATACAAAAATTCAAGTGTCCAGGTGCTTTGTATATAGTACAGTAGATCAAAAGTGCGTGGCATGCATGCCAAATTTCAACCAAATTTGATCACACTGCAGCCACAAAATTCGTATCATCTGCCACCCCACAGAGGAGCTTTCTGGACTTTCCCTGAGCATCAAACATACATTATATATGGAAGATTCACCATGCAAACTTTGGAGCTGCTATGACAAAGCGCAGCATTCAATGTGCTACCTAGAACTCGGACACCAGATATTACACTTTCCCGAGAGTTGAGTGATATATCAGAAACTCACTAGGGCCTGTTTTTTAGGACCCGTCAATGGTCCCTGGTTTGTTGTTCATGGACTAGTTTACATTTTTTATGTGGTACTCAGACGAGTGTATTATAACAGTCCACACAGAGATAAATAGCAGTATGTACATTGCTGGCCTTTCACTGCCATGAGTACAAAGGGCATGGTATCACAGTCCCAGGGCACCAGCAGGGACTGGCCCGTGTTGAGACTGGCCTTTGGGGTTGTTGTGTCTGATAGAGCTTCGGTACATAATACAAGTCTTCTAGCTAGCCTATGCTGTCCCACTGCCTTCACAATGGTGTCTGTGTCAGGCCTGTTCAACAAGTCAGCAAGATGAAACGAAGGGAAGTTCAGTACTACTTGAGTAAGGAGTATATTTGAGGATGGATTTGGCAAGGCAAAATGAGAGCAATGCACTTGTTCAAAAAATTCAAGGGTCAACGAACCGTAAGAAAGATGGCCGAGGTGGCTGATACTTCTGTCACCTGCCCTCAAGTGGTTAAGCAGAACATGTCAAAATGTGCCAGGTTGCTTAAGCTGCTTAACCTAGGGTTAGACCTATTATATTGTACATAGGATAAGCATAATCACCCTCTTTATAAAATTACGGATGGCTGTCCGTCCGAAGCCTTTTCAAACTCCGCCGCTCAGTTGATCTTGCTGTGATCCGATATTACCCCGTTTGCCTATGCCAAGCCTTTTTAAAACTGCTCAACTTATTTATGTCTGCAGGCACTCTGGCCGGCACCAATTGATTGATTCACCAAATAACTCTCTTAATTCTGTGGTGCCATCCTCTGCCGCGTTTGGGCCGGCTGTTAAATAAACTTTGACATGTGAACTAGCAACAAATTATGTTTGCGCCTTTTATCCGATGGTGGCTACCAAAAGTCAGACTTCTTGGTGCTTATCCTCAAGCTGATACAGTGTTTTGGCGGTCCTTTACACAGCAAGTGTGAATGAGTGATTTGCCTTCCATCAGGGAGTGTATCTAAAATCTGAAGGGACAGAACCTTTTTATATGTTCTTCGTGTCCCATAATATTCTCAGGAATTTAAAGGCTCAGTGAATAGGTTTATTGGGGTGTGTAAAGGACCGAAGGTGGATTTGACCAAATTTGATCGATTTTCATGTTACTTTTTTCACTCAGTTCTTGGCCGTTTCTCATGCTCAAAAGAATGCAGGATAGATATGGTCCAAATGTCATGTACAAAATATATTTGGCCCAAATTTACCAGGATGTTGCCAAATTCCAGGTTGTGTAAAGAAACGCAAGTGTGTAAAGGAATGCCAAAACACTGTATAATTCTCAACATTGGCCTTCACAGGGATGCGAGGCCGCGAAGCGGCCAAGCAGCCGCTTGTATATAATAAATTTGTGCTGAAAGTACTCTGAGGAAGAACCTGCCTCCACAACTTGATCTGCTTAAGCAGCTTAAGAAGCAGAGAGAATGGGAACCACTTAAGCCGGACTGCAAGCACTTTGGTCCGCTTCAACAATATAGAGAGTGGAAAGCCTGTGCGTGGGACTGATCAAGCATCCTGGCCCAGGGCTCAACCTGTGTAAGTGTTACGAGAGCCTGCTTAAGTGGGTTCAACCAGTGGCTGCCATGCACAAAACAAGTGGCACGCGCGAATCCAACTTGACGAATATAGATCAAATCTAGCCGCGCGTTAGAATCCGAAGCATAATAACAGGGTTGCATGTACGCGGTGATGGGAAGGAGGTTTCAGAAACGGGGGGAAATGGAAGAAGGTGAAATCCACGCACAAACAATCCTGAGCAGGGTGGCACAGGGGAAAGAGACAATTTATGGGGATGGGGATGGGTACAGGTCCGGGTAGAAATTGCTCAACCCGGACCCGGACCCTGCAAAACCCGTACCCCGGTGGGTACGGGTCCAGACCCGACCCGCAAATGCGCCGGTCCACCACGGGTCTTCATATTGGGCATCTCGGGCATACCTGTTTGGCCTCCACCTGACCCACAAGCATCATTCCGCCATCTCTGCAAGCGAAGCGAGTGCTGAGCACAATTAATTTCCGGCATGCAAGATGAGTGCTTACCGGCCTTGAAACTAGTCACATAGTATCCGGTTTCTGCTCAGGAAGTGTTGAATCAAAGATCCAGCTTTTCCTGGCCATCTCCCACCCTGGATACTGTCGAATGTAAGCCCAAAATGGTGCTAAAACCTTTGGAACGACAATGACTGGGAAGCATTGGAGGAGGTGTGCGATGCATGTCGTACATGCGATCCGAGCATGAGATCGCCAGGAATGCATTTTGGAACAGTCTCCCCGGTCCATTCGGGCTCCCGGACTGGACTGCGTTACACCAAATGAGGTTCGCCACGTTGATTAGCTCCCATTGTGAGTCGTGTTGTTTCCTCTCCCGTTCTGAGATTAGAGAGCTTGCGCAAAAGCCGCACGCGGAAACAAAAACTTGGGATTACTGAGAAACCAAGTCGACAGAAAGGTAGTTGAATAAAATGATAAGCAGAGGTGGGTGAAAAAATCTCATCTGTGCCTCAACTGGTGTGTGCGGGACGCGAAAACTGTGGGAAGTCTGGGTGGAGCTGGAGTGATGGTCGGAAAAAATGGCCCCCCAGGCTACGCATCGACCAGACACCCACTCAAATTAATGCAATAAGTGTCATGGAGACCGGAGGGCATACTGAGCTCACAAAAACATGGAGCTAACAGGGCAGAAACCACGTAATTTTGCGCAATGCAAAAAAGCCGCATGCGGCGCGTGCGGCTTTTGCGCAAGCTCTCTATTGAGTTCATGTTTCAGACCATGTGTGTTGTACGACCGCTTGGTCGTGTAGTTTTTCCTCTAAGATGTTATATCTCTTGCGCTAAACGGGTCGTTCGCCGTGAAGTGAAATCATCCTCAAGGACGAGAAATCAAGTAAAAAGATCTCATCGGGCATCTGCTTGTCTCACGGGTCGATTAATTTTCGGAAGAGTGGGCATACAACCGAGACTCGTTCAAGACAAGGCAATTGCAAATATCAACGCAGAATTCGATAAACTTATGAGAGCACAATTTTGGCAAAGCCATGTGAGCATATGTTAGGCTAATGGGAGTAGCTAAACAGCAGTACACGCGTCTCCTTCCAACCCGCATCAAGCGCCGCAACGACGTCCGCTGGCAGTGGCCCTTGTTCAGTGCCTCCAAATTCTCCTCGAGACGCTTCTTGCTGCTTGCACCAATGATGACCGCGTCCCCAAGCTCCTTCTTGAGCACCGAGTGGTGCACAAGCCAGCGCAGCGCCGCCTCGCTCTCCGTGATACCGTGCGGCTTAATCACGGGCGCAGCGCGTCGAGCGCCTTGAAACTTGGCTCGTTCCAGTTCCGCCGCGCGAAAGCGCCGCGAACGGGCGCGCGGGGTCGAACCGATCGCCGGCCTCGAAAGTGGTCTGGTCCCGGGTGTAGCGCGACGTGAGGAAGCCGCCCGCAAGGGGGCTGTAGACGTAGAAGCTGATCCCATACGTGCGCAGGCACGGGATGAGCTCGGCCTCGACGACACGCTGGTGTGCATTGTACAGCCCCTGGTAGACGCTAGGCAGGAGCCACCCGTTGCGCTTGCAAATCTCGCAGATCTGCGCGACCTCCCACGCGGGGTAGTTCGAGAGCCGAAGCGCTCGAAGAGGCCCTCGGTGTGGAGCCTGTTGACCTCGCGTAGGGTGTCTCGTAGGGGACGCTGCGGTCGGGGGAGTGGAGGTAGAAGATGTGGAGCTTAGAGGCTTTGAGTGCGGCGAGGCTGTTGCCCAGGCCTTGCGGAGATCGGCAGGCGAGTGCGTCCACTCCTCGCGAGTGACCAGCCCATATTCTTGCCTTTGGTCGGGAAGTGCTTGGTGTCCATCTTGATACGCGTTCCTATGTAGTTAAAACCGTTTGAAAACGTTTATAAACGGAAATAGTTGGAGCCTTACCTGCCAGCTGATAGCACCGAGCATTTCCTCGGAGGTTCCGTTGGTATACATCCGCGCAGTGTCGACCTCATTGTGCCCGTGCTTCTGGAAGAGGTCCAGGAGTTCAGTGGTCGCCTCCTGGGTGGTAACGCGAATGGCTTCCATGGTGCCTACAGAAAACGTCAGTACGACTCGGAAAACTAGAAGTTAAATTCTGTAAACCATACCAGTTCGATCAATATGGCGCCAAAGACAACTCCAGCATTGCTAACTGGTTTGTTCGACGTCGGGAATGGGGTGAATGTAACAGAATGTTAGTTAGGAGCTTCGCGCACACTTGCTATTTATGCGCGTTCAAGGAATTGATTTGTAAGGTTTGATAGTACGCGCGGCTTGCGCGATTGTCCAAATGATCGATTGTCATCGCGGATGGAGACCCGAATGCCTATGTCAACAAGTGATAGTCAGCACGGATAGGGAACCGAGCCTACGTATCGTGACCGGGCCGGTGCTTAGTTCTGTTTAAATTAACCAGTATGGGATTGTCAGTGGCCTGTGTTGCTCTTCAAGTTGCGGGAATTAGTGACCTGAGGAAAATATTCAAGATATGCGACATCGACTCCACGTTCCCTCTGTCTTGAGTTCGAAACTCAAGAGACGTGTGCATATGGACGCGTGGCTTAGAGCACCGGCGGCAGTGCGAGGTACGGAACCACGTCAGCGCGGTCCATAACACATACGCAAGTCCGTGTAAGGCTGGCGCCACCACCTTACCACATATTGCTGATGTGCTTATATATGATCTGAACCGTGAACACATAACCTGTGTTTATAGTGCTGTTTTGGCGTAATGGTTAAAGTGGTCGGATCATGATAACAACCCTCTTACAGTCCGGCGTAACGCAACCTATGCAAGAAACTCACCTCCTTCCAGCTTCCAGGTAACTTTAGTAGGCGTCCTGAAAGCTCGCAGTGGAGACGCTAACCGCACGGGGTGGGTATTGAATTACAGACGTACGGGAATGTACCATATACTCCCTGTTCGCCAGACTACACGAGCTAGAATAAAAACTCGCTGCATGGCGCTGGAAGGTCAACAAAGTTCCATTGAATATATCGTGAAGCGCTCGTTCCACGCGCACCATTCAGTAGGGAAACCTCGGCATGTGATCCAACTGAAGCCTGGGGGCTTTGATTGACATCGGACTCTTGGAACGGCGGGGATCCGAGGATTCAAGTTGGCGATGGATCTCTGTCAACAAACCAACGCACCAGGCAAACTGCGTTAAATTATAATACGCAAGACTCGCCGGCGCGAGTAAGTCCGGTTCTAACGCGGACTCCCGGGCGGATCACGGGCCGTGTCCTGCTTCAAGTCGTAATCCCTTGAAAACGTAGTGCAACTCGGTTCGCTAGATGTGAATAATAAACTTCTATGTGCCTCCAAAATGGCGAGAGACATGAAGAATAATCTCAAAAACTACTTCCTTGTGAGGGCACTATGCTGTGAAATTTTCCGTTTGGTGCAAATATTGGTGAGTGAGTCAGTGAGGCACTTGTGCAGTCCGCTTGACAGATCCAGGCCAACAGAAAGTGCTGAGTAATACTCATGGCGTGTTACGTGGTTCCCGTGTTTGCCGGTCGAGAGAAATTAGGGCATGGGGTGCAGAAATTGCTGTGAAATTAGGTTCGGGGCTGTGGAGCATAGATGAGGACGAAGCGTTCAATGTAGCCCCAAAGGAAGTATTGCAAAAAAATCGTATAAAGGCGGAACAAGGGACCATCGAAAAACAAACCCTCGAACACTTCTACGGTTACTCCTAGCTCTCGATATGAAATCCATCATTGCTTTCATCGTTCTCATCCCCTTCGTGGCGGCGGTTCCACCCACCCGCGCAGCGCAAGCAGCACCGAAGTAATGATTTAGTGCTTCTCATTCCAAACGACCTGCTCACCTGTGTGTTACAGATCGTGGCCCGATCCCCAGGCAGTGTGTACGTACCGCCGCAGTAATGATATTCAAACAGCTCAGGTCCTATTTTTCTATGAGTTTCGTTTGCGCTGATGCGGGGTTCACTGGGCACTGCGGCAACTTCGCCGGCGCGAGTGGCCAATGCGTTAACTTCCCATCCGATTTCAACGATGACATTACGGCAGTCGGTCCAGATGATGGCCAGGACTGCTTCTTCTACATGTAGGAGTCTCGTGAAGCCAGACTTCTGGGAAATGTCTGATATTTTTATATAGCGATGTCAACTGTTCGAACGAACAACTTGGACCCATCAGAAGTCCCGGGATTGCGAACTTGCGGGACACCCCTGAACATCCCCCGTTCAACGACGCCATCTCGTCTTTCAAGTAGGTGATATTCATGAAAATCCTTTTAGACATCACTGAATCATTTCAGGTGCTTCTTTGGATAAACCAGGTTACCACTGTAGCCGCAGTACAGACAACAGTTGAACTATATTCATGTACAGTTTATCAGCTTGTAAATCGTGTGATTGAATGGTATAATCGTGTTCAGATGCTGAGGCCCCAGAGTACATACATTGAAGAGAAACCTGTCCGATAAAAGTGGCGTAAGTGTCCCTCGATGGGCGGTTTGACCTTGAACTTTGAAGGATCTCGGGTCGCCCAAACCTCACTCACCACGATTCACATACGTGTAGATGCC
Source organism: Mycena leptocephala (assembly GCA_029378395.1). Classification (NCBI taxonomy): domain Eukaryota; kingdom Fungi; phylum Basidiomycota; class Agaricomycetes; order Agaricales; family Mycenaceae; genus Mycena; species Mycena leptocephala. The sequence goes on along the minus strand of JARJLF010001261.1, from coordinate 62,869 downwards.
CACTATTATTTAATCGGTGTGCTACTGCATCAACAAATCAGTGCCACAGCGAGAATTCGGACGTAGTGCGCGGCGCACGCTCGGCTTTCTTGTTCTATCCGCACAGGACCCAGCAGCTGGGAGGCTGGGATTTGACTCCCTGCGTCTGAGTGCCTTGCGCGCAACGTGCTCTACTTTTTTTCTCTCTCTCGTTCCTTCTCTTTCATTCCATCTCCAGCATTCATCCCAATAGGTACAAACTATCGAAATGAGGCCCAGTCACTCCGTCTCATACATATCGTGACCGCCCGCTTAACTGGCCATTCAATCCAGGTACTACCACACCAATAAATCGGACGGGCTGTCGGGCATAGATTGAGAGACTTCACGTTCGCTGGCGGCTATAACTCTTCAGATGTTTGATTTTATTCGATTTCTCCTTTTTCCACGTCCCATGAAATGTCACCACAAAAAGCTGACCGCAGTATTTAGTAGTAGTTGTCTTCCATAAAGCAATTTCTGGTATTCTGCATTTAAACAATAATCATCGGACCCACCCGAAAATGTCTAACTCTGGGCAGCGGATCCAAGTTTCTCTCAAAGAATCGTCGAGTCTCCTCGATGGTATCGTATCCCATTAAATACTTTTGCTTCCCAAGGGCTATGATGTGAAACTCGTCAACGATGCAGGAAAAAACGCGCGGAACTACTTACACCGGTGATACAGGCCAAACTTCTCCGGAAGCAGTGTCTGTTCAAGCGACTAACGGCCACAAACTCACCCCGCTCCTTTCGTAGCTCCTCGTACGCAGCCAACCGCACAGGAATGTCTGCCGACGTAGTGCTGGCGGGAAACAAAATCTTCAGAGCACTCGTCTCTGTTGCCATTGCGGCGCCCTGTGCTAAAGTCGGCAAGGTCGTATGTGCGGCGTCACTAAAGAGCGCGGCACTGCCACTTAACACGCGCTCGTCCAGCACGGCCAGCACGGCCTTGAACTTTGGATGGAAGCCCGCGAAGGTTTCCAGGACTTCATCGCGTGCGGTTTCCACCTTCCACCCTATACCGTCGTAAGATCGGCTCAATGCGTCGCGAAGACTGAAAGGAGTGTGACTTACCTGGATCGTCCTGCCAGTGGCGAGAATCCTCGAACAGGCCGATGACATTCAGGAGTTGGTCACTGCGGTAGGGATTCATGAAGAGCATGCGGAAGGGACTGGCGCGTCTCGGCGCGCTGCGTGCTCGACTGATTCCTTCTCGCAACCACTTTAGTGCCGGAACTCCCAGTATGTTACCCAGCCGTTTCGTACCACAAATGACGGCTGCAGCCACTATTTTGTGATACGAAATGGCTGGCCAATTATTTCTTGAAAGTATATTGGCCCAAAAAACACTTATAATTTGGAAAGTGGCATTACTTTCTGGGATTGGATAGATAGTGTAGACTTCTTGAAGGCCATTATATCCGAGCGCTCTACAATTCTCTTGTTGGAAAATTTGTGCACGAAGTCCTTGAACTGTTCTATGCAGTGCCGTTGCGACGCCAGGCTGTCTGATAGTTTCCAGAGTGCTGATTCTTATGGCGGTCAAAATGCACTTTGAATGTTCCGACACTTTTTTTTGACATTTTCAACTTTCCGACACTTTTTTGTGTCAAATTTACCTGTTTCCGACACTTTTATCAGGTTTGGTATCACCAATAAAAGTGTCGGAAAGAGGTCAATTTCTGCGACACTTTTATGGACCGAATCTGACCTCCGACACTTTTATTGAACAGGCAGGACTTCCGACACTTTTATTGGGGTCAAAATTTTTATCCCCAGATATAGGTCCTGGGGAATGTATGGTATGAGACCAACTGAAAAAAGCTGCATAGAATTCATGGAAGCCTAGATATAGCCTTGTAAAGACCAATGGTACGGACTCGCTTGTGGTGTGATCTGTCAAGCACGGATGAAGACCCCGACCACTATCCCACCCCTGTCGCGCCTGATAGTTCAATTAAATCAAGATGTTTCCATACTCAAACTCGGATGGGGAGGCTGGATGGAAGTTCAAATGACAGTATCTACCCCTATGCTACTTTCCCATAGCTTAAGAAACAGGTCCCAAACAGTTTGAACGAACTTGAAACCTAGGCGACAGGGGTGGGATAGCTGTCGGGGTCTTGATCCGTGCTTGACAGATCACACCACAAGCGAGTCCCGTACCGATTGGTCTTTACAAGGCTATATCTAGGCTTCCATGAATTCTATGCAGCTTTTTTCAGTTGGTATCATACCATACATTCCCCAGGACCTACATCCGGGGATAAAAAATTTTGACCCCAATAAAAAGTGTCGGAAGTCCTGCCTGTTCAATAAAAGTGTCGGAGGTCAGATCCGGTCCATAAAAGTGTCGCAGAAATTGACCTTTTTCCGACACTTTTATTGGTGATACAAAACCTGATAAAAGTGTCGGAAACAGGTAAATTTGACACAAAAAGTGTCGGAAAGTTGAAAATGTCAAAAAAAGTGTCGGAACATTAAAAGTGCATTTTGCCCGCCATAGATTCTTAGGTTTCGTTTTTCGGCTTTTTTTGTCAAGTGGGTACCACCGTGGGGCATGGGGAAGGGCCCGAGGGCGAAGGTGTAATTTTAGTACCTGCTTTGTACACCGGGACAACTCTCGGAAACCGGCGTTCGTTATTCGGACCGTGCCGTGTAATCGTACCTACCTACCAGCTCAAAACTACCAAAAAAAAATAGCCGAAAGCTTTCTGGCTAAAAGACTCGTTCACACGATGAAGATTTCGTTCTAAACTCTTGACATGACGACATTCTGAGAACAATAGATCCCCCAACAATTTACCTCCTTCCTCAACAAAATCTAGCTTCAGAATTGACCTTCAGGCGAAGGTCCACTAAAAATAAAAAATTAGCTCGATGCCCTTTGGAGTAATTGAATATATGCTCACAGGCTGGCAAACGCCGTCGTTATCGATCTGGCAGTTTGGGGTGCCTGGACAGGCATTTGGGCAAGGAACGTTGACAATGGAACCCGATACACAGACACCGTGGCACAGGCCGTCGTCGGCGCACGAACCGGGGCATCCGGTAGGGGAGGTGCAGATGCCGCACTGTTCCCTTGGGGCGACGAGGGGGTTGGCCGCCGCGAGAGTGACCGCGGTGGCAAAAACGAGCGCAAAGAGGCGGGTGGCGTACATCGTGAAGGTTTTAGTTCGGTCGGAAACTATCTGAAAACAAACTGAACGGCACATTATATATCGTTCCTATTTCCCGTTTCGTAAAGTTGAACAGACGGGCTTCAAGGCCGTCGCGGGAATTTTTCTCCGAATCATAGTGTGGGGCACGGGTACGGGTACGGGTACTGTGAGAAAGTACCGTACCCAACCCGCCAAACCCGTACCCCCAGCGGGTAAGGGTACAAACCCGTACCCTTGAACCCACGGGTTGGATGTGATAAACCCGTACGAGTCCAGACCCGCGGTGTTACAAAATTGCGCTCAGTGAAGGGAGAAAAATTCGATTAACATGATTTACCGTGATAATAATGCAGTGATAGGGATCGAATCGAGTCACGAATGACAGAAATCTGAGTGGTAAGGATCGAATCGAGTGCCACATGGAAGGGCCTGTCAAACGGCAAAAAAAAATCGAGGATTGAAGGGGTTAAACCATCAGTCAGTTCAAGATACTGAACGATGGAGGCTTGAGGGATGGTTTGAATTTAAATAATGACAGTTAACCGATATTACAGCTGTATCTCCTCTTCGCGAGCTTTCTCTACCTGCCCTGCACCATCACTTTGATCTTCAGCCTTACGTTTTGTTTGCCCTTCTGCCGAATTCCATCAACTCTTCAATCGCCCCAATTACATCCTGATCTCGCACGAGGTCTTCTTGCTCCAGCTGCAATTTCATCAGTTCAAAACAAAATTGCCGGGTCTCAATGGCGTTTCAGTGGCGGCAAGCATATTAATGGGTGTTGGCTCTTCAACTAAAAGTGTCGCAGATTTGCAGACTGAAAGAATACCTTGTAATTTGTAGTATTGTATAGAAATAAGAATCGAACATCTCTAGCATCCAAGTCAGCCGACTGTGCAAGGTACTCAAGGTAACGTTGATGATCCTTGTTGTAACGCTGGTGCGAACTCCCCCAGATAACGCTCAGCCCACTCGTGCCCAGTGGGTTCATCGCCGGCGCCGGGAGTTTGCATGACCCACTCGGCCAGTGCACAGTTGAAAGAAGAAAAAACATTCGATAGGTCGTCAGAGGTCCAGCCCACACCATCCCACGGTCCAATTTCAGCAGATACGGGTGATGGGCTGGCGGGAAGAATTCAGCAGGAGGCGCACAAAAAGGCGGCACTTGACGGTGTCGCCGAGACTGGACGTGAACTGCTGGATGACCACCCGCTGGAAATAGGGAATGAATGGTGCCGAATAGATTGAGTACATATCGATATATCGAAGACGCACCGGGAAGACCAACCATTGTCAGGGATCCTGGATGGCGAAGCAGACAAAAATCTTGAGCTTGAATGAGGAAATATTACCGCATGTCTCGCGCGAGGAGATCGATACTACAGTCAACTGAATGAAACCGCATTAAATCGGACTCTACCCATAGCCATCATGACAAATATCCCCTACACTCGAATCCGTGGAAGGGGGTCATTAAGCCAAACTGCTGTGCGCCCGTTGTCTGAACAGAAGGGTGAAGTCATTGAGCTAATAAAAAGGATGACCATACCGCCGCTGTGCCTCGCCACTGTCGTGCCAAAAAAGCAGTGAAAATTGGCATTCATCAATTGCCTGTGAGAATGAGAAACAAATTGGTGGAGTGTCAGTGTGAAGCACCGATATTGGCTGAGTACGCCCTACGAAGCCGGTCAGAACGCGCGCGGGGGTGGGGGCGGGACAAATGATGGTGGGAGAAGAGGATAAAGGACCATGAGGCGCATCAGCATAGTCTCTCGTAGACAGACCTACAACAATTTGGTGCTTGTGCCTCGCATGTTGTAGTCTGTTGATAACATCAATGCTGTGATCGCTGGCCTGCTTATTACAAATCAGCGGAGTTTCAAAATGTTCCCACGTTCATTACAAGAGACAGCGACGCGTCTTCTCGCTCTTCCACCACCTATCGCACCCTCACTCACCGCGCAAGACGCGTAGAACCCTCAATTAGACAACTCCAATGGACGAAAATCCCCCGTAACCACCTGCTCAACACCTATCCAGCTCGTACGAGCATACAAAAAGACACCAGCACCGCTCCCTATCCCTTCCTTTGAGCCATTTCGTGGCCTCGCCTCATCTTCCACCCCAACACCCCACTTACACCAGCTCCCTCCTCTGCATCCTCTCAGGCTTCATTGCGCGCCCCAAAACGCAGTCGTTGGAAGAAAATTGATAACGTACTGAAAAACTGGGGATTTCGAAGTCTGGGTGATTTTCTCGCCGCACTTTTCCATCCTCGCACTCGTGGAGAGAAGGATTACAGATCCAAGACTCATAGGCAGGTAGTGAGCGCGTTTTTGAAAGGCACCTCGACCAAGTCAATGGCGGACATCATTCCATTAATTTTTCACCACCACGCGAGTCGTCCCAAAAGGAGCGATGCGGACCAGCGCTCTGCCTCCTTCTCCCCTTATCGATCTCTGAATGATATTCGATACGCCCAACCGTGTCTGTCTGCATGGGCAACACGCCTGGTCGGTGATCATGCATACTTTCGTGTTGGTAAGATGGCGCGCAAACAGCGCACCGGAGGAAGAAGTCGCCGGCATTCCGCGCTACAACCAACAGACGGTCAGAAAATACTGATGTTGTTGAGTGGGAGGACATCGAGTTCACGATGGACGGGCTGGGGAAGCAGTATGAGGAAGAGGATGAATTTCTGTGGTATGTGACAGAATGCCTCACTGCATCACGCAAGAAGGGGACGGTTGTGGTCAAGAAAACCCGCCCTCATTCAGTTGTACGTTAACTTCCCTGCAATATGCCTTGGTAATCCAACCCATTTCTTGCAGATTCAAGTCGGCGCAATTAGTTCCTTCATAACAAGTCGCAATCGGTACGCCAGCGGTGACCTTGCACTTCCACTGGGCCTCTGGCTTTTTGCGCGCCGGGCACACACGGACATCAAGCGTATCTTCTGCCGTTTTGGACACAGCGTCAGCGATAGTACCGCGCGTCACGCACTGAACACTTTGACAGAGTCAAGCCTCAACAACCTGCAAGCGAAGGTTCGTGACGCTACAGCTCGTGGCGAGGTAGAATGGGGAAAGGTTTCCGATAATGTTCAACGGTACGATAAGGTATACGAGCATGGTCTGGGATTGCAGAACGAACCCAAGCATGGGACGGCATGCACCGTATTTCGTTTCAACGATTGCAAGCCTGGTGCATTCAACGCAGATGATCACATAGCGCGGGTTATCAAGCAAGACCGACAGTCAATGACCGCGGAGAGTGTGAATCGCAGCATTGACTGGACGCACATTGACAATACCACTGATCTTCATTTTGTTCGCGTCGTTGCGGCATTCTCCCCCCACTTGAACCACCTTTCCTCCGAAATCTCTGCGCATTTTCGGACAACCCTAGCAAAGCATCGCATCCACCCTCATAAGAAGGTACTCCAACCTCTCAGCACCAACGCGGAGCAGCAGATCGAGAATAAGGGTTATCAGGCCGGCTTCTTTGACTTCGACGAACAGATGGGAATCGAGCCGGACAAATGTGATAACCTATTGTCTTGGAATCGTGGCGGTGGCGCCACACACGGAGCGCTGAAAGCATAAAGCTGATTCAAGCCACGGTTCCAAACATTTACCGCTCTTTTCGGAATGCGCTCAGTACACCTGAAACATGGCATACGAAGGCAACCGAGCTTATTTCTTCCGCTTTTAATCATTATGGCCTTCTGCATCTCCGGATCCTTCATCCCTGTCTCGTAGCTCCAACGCTGCTAACATGAAACGGCCTACGGACCTAAAGAAATGCGACTTTTATCCTACGAGTCGCAGCATGAACCTGATATGGGAAGCACGTGTTCTCGATTGCTGGAGGTGTGTGTTTCTCATTGCCTTTAGAAATAAGACATCTGACTTCCGGAGAAAGGATCGTTCTTGGTTGTGATTCCGATCTTCTCACCCATTTTGAAGAACTCGCCGCCAATGATTGTCTTCCAACCCTCAACGACCTTTTAGATCAGGCCAGCATCATACGTGAACGATATGCATGTCAAGCGGCTTACGATCAGTCTCTGGACAAATCCGACCAGGATGCTGCGGCAGAGCGAACAAAATTCCCCGAGGGATCAGTTTGGACTCCGTCAAACGCACCTGAACCACCCGCAGTTCCATTAGACCCAGACATCAATATGCCAGATCCAAAAGACGTTCCGAACGATCCGAAAGACACCTCAGACGACGAGCCTTCTCCAGAAGGTCCATCGATAGTCCCCGACCAAGATAGTCCAGAATCAGCTGCCGACAAAGATGGGCCTAAGATACACAAAGAGCCCCCAGGATTTGACGGCGACAGAGTGCTTAGCAACGCCACTCTATTTCTTATGGAGTTTGGGTGGTGGGTGGAGTTGAATTACGCGATTCCGGAGGGCGATGTCGGCAGAGCTCTTGAAATTCTCAAGGTATTTAATCCTGCCTCTCAGTTCAATCGAATTGATTCCGACTTCCCTCTCAGATTTTTATTTTCACATTCGGTGGATCATCAAACCAAAACTATATGGGATATATGCTTGACCTTTACGCGCTCCTCGAATTCGAGTGCTCCCCGGACTTGAAGGAAGCATTGTTGAACAATTACTTGTTCAATCTTGGCGAGGAGGTCGGGAATTTTATTGAGGGCGATCTCATGCAAGAGTGGAACAACAGGTGGCTTCAAGATGCCTCTGGGCGAGGCGGAGGCGATTTTGACGATAAGTTCTATCGCAAAGCAATCTCTCCGAATGTTCTTCACTTTCTCAAAATGAAGGAAGACATCGAAACCGCGTTTGAACTCAAGCGCCGCAGCAAAGCTCACCCTTCTCCCCACCTGCGCGACGAAACCAAGGTCCTTCTCCGCTTGTACCAGGAGGAAGAGCTCCACCATTTTCGTTCTGGCCGCAGCATGGGTCATGCAGCAGTAAACCGCTTCGATCGCGGATACCAGCGGCTAGATAACGAAAAATGGCGGAGTACCTCCAGCGGAGCAAGGAATATGCGGATGTTTTGGAGGAGATGGAAATTCTGCGAAACGGCGGCACCCGCAAGACTCTGTCCATGAATTTGGATAATGGCGATGAATCCAACTCATCGACTTCTTCCTCCGACTCCGATGAAAATCAGCCCCAGAATTTGGGTCGCATTTCTTCGCCAGATGATCGCGACTCCATATCATCTACTCCTTCATCTTCGCCCTCTGCTCATAGTGGCGGCTTCATATCACCTGCTCCTTCATCTTCTCCCTCTGCTCGTAGCTGCGGCTCGGCAGCATCCCGTCTGGCCGCTGATTGCGTAGAGGAGTGGGATACCGTTGATCATAGCGATGAACCTCTCTGCAGCGGGTCAGACTTGGCAGTGAGAGTGGACTCCGAAACTGGCAGATTATCCGACGATTGGTATGAACCGGAGGAATTCGAAGATCTCCTGAAACGGCTGTGTGGCCCAGAAGTGGAGGAAGAAGTAGAAGAATCAGAGGACGAAGAGCCGGAGAGTGACGAGCCAGAGAGCGAAAGTGACGGCGAAGATGTAGTAGAATAAATATAAATTGGAATCTATTACACCTGAGTACCAAATACAAAAGTAACGACGTCCAAAGGAAAGCAATACAATATTGAATAACAATAGCAGTTCCAACGCATTAGTTTTGTACGGCGCGCCGTCGGGAAGTTTTATAAGGAGCTGAATACGATTGACTTACTTCTGCGGCACGTTGCAGGGGCTTCCGGGCAGCTTTCTTGGCTGTGGGACGTAGACTTTCCCGTATTCGTAACCTCCTCCAGAACTCGCCGCTGTCGCTTGGGTGAAGGAGGAATAGGTGAGGAACGCGCATGAACATCCTCCTCTTCTTCAGTACTCGACTGATCGTCCGACTCGTCCTCTCCGTCATCCTCCATCTCATCCTCCGATTCCGATAGGTACTTCTTCTTTTTCTTCTTCTGATGTGTTGCGCGCTGCTTTGCGTTCCGTTCTAACCGTTCAGTCTCGCGCTCGAAGTTGATTGTAGTGCGAAGGCTGTGAATGACAGCATAAAGGCGAACACGGTATCCATTGGCAAAGCTCCATGAATGTAGAATTGGTTGGAGCTTTTCCAGAGAATCAAGAGAGAGAAGACTATCCAGGAGGGCGCGAATAATCGAGGTCGGAAAAAATGATGATCTGGGTCGGTTCTGGTGAGCCCTGTTTCTACGCTCAGCCCGACGGACAGTCTTGCCGAACTCAGTGAGGGTAGATTCGGCCTCGTCGCGTTCATTCTTCGTTAATTTCAGCTTATTGTATGATCCAGGAATGGGTTTGGTAGGGTGAATGAAAAGAGGGAGCTTTACGTTGCGAGGAAGCGGTGGTGTGGGGAAACTGAGCTGAGTGTTCTCGCGGAAGGAGCAGGGAAGACGACGTCGAGCGCTAATGCAGTTTCAGCCTCTCTAGTCTACTAGCCGTGAAATCTGAAGATAGTCGTTCAGATCACGTAGTACTAGAGAGGCTGGAGTTTACGAATACAGGCGAACACGAGTCGCCTCGGAGTTTGAATTAAGTGATGGTTGCACATGTGTAACGCAGCGTAAATCAGTGATTTGCCTAAACCGGCCAAATCACCGGAACAAACAGACCACGATAACGCGAACGCGCACGTCTCTGCAGCGTGAATGTATTACTACACACCGTATCGGCCTCCTGGTGCACCTCCCAGCACGCCTGTGGCTACGGCACCTCCTAGAACTCCTGCTCCTACACGCACGCGACCCAACGCGGCTTACGAGGCCCGATTCGCCACAGGGATTTTTGAAGATGTGCTCAATGTCACTGCGCGTCCCCAAGGAACGCCAGCGCTGCGTCCTTCACGAGCACGATTCCAATGGCCACCGGGGACCTCAGTGGAGGACCGCCTTCTCGTGGCATTTCGGTGCCTGCAGCAGGCAGGCTTCGAGACGGTCGGAGACCACTTCGCGGCAGTTTTAGACCCTGCGCACAATAAACATCAAAAAGTCTTTCGTTCAGTCACAGCATTTCTGCAGTGTCAAGGAACTGATCCTAACACCCACCCGATATCCATTGTCCAAAGAATATTCGAAGATCCCCGCTCCAAAAGACACGCCACGGCAGACGACGAATTACATCTTGATCTTCCTCGACACGCGCTTCCCCCATCTCAACGCCTCTTGCCAGAGCTTCCTGAAGTCCTAAATAACAATACCCACAATGCTTTCATTAATTGGGCGCTTCAAGTCGTTCTATCACGCTTGAAGGATGAAGCGGAGTACCTGCTTCACCCCGTTTTTGGTTTCACACGCGAGCGGCGGCGGGATGAACCTGTGGAAAAATTCTCGTGGTCCGAGGTTTTGAACTGGAGTATGACAAAGAACCAGGAGATCATTGCAGTCAATGCACCGGCGATTTTTTCCTGCCTTACCAGCATTGCTGTCAGCGACGATGCCCAGAAGAAACTTGCCCGGGCTGCCGGAGTTGCAGTCACGGAGCCCGCTACAGCCGAGCCACAGCCCACACCCGAGCCAGACCCCATCCCAGGCGGCGCCCCTTCATCGCAGCCTGGTAGCCCCGCGGCAGATAATGCGGCCTCGGAAGACTCGGATACAGAATACGAGCCTGAGGATGAGCCACTCAGTAATGGTGTCCCCTCCAAAATGCGGCGCGATCCATGGCTGGTCAGTGATTTAATTTTCAGTGTATTCTTTCGACTCAAAATGTTGCAAGGGAGTAACTGCTGTTATTCTCATCATGCTGTACTTCCGCTACCGCTACGCCATTGTCTTTCCCACCTTTATCGGCCTATTTCTCTTCACCTGCAACGCGCATCGGGATATATTTGCCCTGCTCTGCCGTGTCGGATTTTCCGTGGGTTATAGCACAGTTCTCGCTACACTCCATGTCCTGGCGGCAGATTCCAGTAGTCAGCTTCACACCTTCGGAGCAGCAGTCCAAGTCGCCCAACCGATGTTCCTCCTGTTGTTTGACAACGTGAACAAGATGCAGCGCGCCTGGCAGCAGGTTCTGGGAAAGCGCGACACCCTTAGCAGCGGTTGTGCTTCGACGCTTATTGGCCTGGAAGACATCACGGAGGACGCGATGGATTCAGGACCGTTGCTGAAAAATATCGACGAAAAGAAGCGCAAAAATCTCACGGTCGGCGAACTCGTTGACGACATTGATTGGGAGCATCTCGAGGGTGTTGGCTCCGGGACCGCGGCAGGTGTCTGGACGAAACATGTGCCCTCTTTGCGCACGCACGCCCCATCCGTTACAAAGAAATTCAGGACGACTCACGCGAAACACCGTTTACGGCTGCGGAAGAGTGATATTCGTACCATGCGCAATACGGATATTGACGAGGCACCTACTGCTGGCGTGGCCATGCAGCTGCACAATCTGGTGGCCGACCAGCTCCTAATCCTGGGGAATTGGCTTCAGGGCTGGCTCATAATGATTTGCGGAGACCAGCTCAGCATTGACCGTATTCGGAAAATCAAGATGTATATGGGCAAGGGCGATACTCCGTTCCAGCGTCACGATTGGGCTCTTCCCGTCATTCAATTATGGCATCTCAAATGGAACTGGCAGAAGGCCATATTTCGGCTCCATTGGTTTGAGCCCACTGGCAAGGGCATTTTCGGACTACATCACGACGTCGACCTGCTCACCCGGACCAAGTTTAATCACCTGAAATGCGATTTTTATCCTGCACACCACATCCTAGAAGATCGTTTCGACGCTCTCATGCTAGATGCGCTACGGTGAGTATTTATATTCTACCCAATCGTGGGATACAGGCTGAGTCGTCTTTGTAGTCTACTTTGCGAAGAAAAAACAGGCATTATCCATCCACCGAAAACCCCTCTCCTAGACGGCTTGGAAATGTACTTCAATGCCGAGAACAAAGGACCGCTCAAAGATATTACTTTCGAGGAGCTGGATGTATTATCTCGCACAGTCTATCGCCGCTACATGTGCAACGACGCGTTTGAAGATGCACAGGGCCATTATCCGCGCGATCCAGAGATACATGGTCCTCAGATCGCAGAGGAAGATGTCCCATCGCTCGTCTCCATTCCAACAGACTCCGGCGAAGAAGAAGGTCAGAATTTATCAATTAAATATAGCTGGCCCGACGTTCTTACCTATTTGAAGATTCTGAGTCAGAAACAGAGGCTGAACCTGCCACCGCCCCAAACGAACCAAAGGTGACCAAGAAACGTAAGGGTACACGGGCGAAGAAGGCCAAGGCTGCAGAATCAGTCAACTCCTTTGGGAATGACCAATCCCTTGCGACGACAATTAACTTCATTCGGATGACATTCTGGTATCTGGAGATGTGTGCGGCTATTGCGGAAGGAGATATTGGCCGGGTTTTTGAAGTCCTAAAGGCATGTATCCTTCTTTCAATTTTACGCGCTTGCATGCTAATCCGTGCGCAGGTCTTGCGATTCTCATTTTGGGGCGCAGGCTCAACCAACTACGGCAACGAGATGCTTGAACTCGCCTGCAACTTCCTATACGATTTCCCTCCGGCCTTGCAGCACGCCGTGCTCAACAACTACCTTGCAAATACCATTGGGTCGCTCGGGCATTGGCTCGAGCTGGACCTGCTTCAAGAGCACTTCAACTTCTGGATAAAGCGTCTTTTCAACTCCAAAAGCCATGATTTCGATTCAAAATATCTCGCCGAGGCCGTTGGTCTCAATATCCATGGGATCAGTTCCATCCGCGATCGGTTCCCGGGGATATTTGGCTTCAAGAAAAACCAGGGAAAGCACAAAAATGCGGACACAATGAACGACTTGAACGCCCTCGGCACTCATTACCGAGACGACCACATTATGCAGTACGTTCCCGGCCGCAATGGGCATGTGGTGCCAAACGAATTTTACGCCGGCTTTGACATTCTTGACGGCGGGAAACTTGAGGAGTTCCTGGAACGCACTACCAGGAACGGTGCCTCAGTACAGCCTGAGAACGACCCGGAGCTTTTGCAGGACAATGAAGGGAGAATCCCGGCGAATCCTATTACTTCGGCAGTTGGAGGAATCCTGGACTTGACACAATTTACTCTTGGGGACTCGTAGTAGGACTATTTACATTGTATGTAGTTAAATTTTCTGCGTAGTGAATATGAGGCGGGTAAAGATAATTAGTGCGAGGAAATGATATGATGAACCATATTTAGCAGGGGTCTGGGTAATTAATACGAGGCGAAGGGAAATAGTTAGCTTTGAATATGAAAAATGAATACGAGAAGTATACTAGGCGCGGATATTTTCTTTTTCAATGATCTTGTTTCGTTTCTGCCTGGCATTGGGGGACGGTGGGCCCGACAGTGCGCGCTTTGTGGGGACCGTGGTAGGAGCAGAAGGAACAAACCTTTGCGGAGGGAGGATGATGCGGAGCGGAAGAGGCGGGTCAATATCCATGTCGGAAGAATCGCGAGTTGCGCCGCCAGTATTTACGGGTGCAGTTGGAGGCAGGTCGACATCCATGGAATCAGATGCTGCCGTGCGAGCGCTGAGGATCTCCGCATATCCGGGCAGGACCTCGCTGAGCAGTTTGAATAGGTCTATACCAAGCCGCGGGAGGTACTCCCAGTCATGCATGACACCCCACAAACGGTCCAAGCTGGTACATGCATGTGCACGGTCCACAATGCGCTGGAGAAATCGCTCCGGCAGGATGAAGACACTCCCGCCACCTGTATTCTTGGTCGGCCGAATCCTGGCATACACCCTCGCCCTCCATTGGACAAGAATTCTTGTAAGCGATTGCTTCAGGACAGTGTCGAGGGCCGTGTAAGTTCCATCCGAACGAATGGTCTTCGCCTTCGACATGTTGTTCTGGTCCCGCTGCTTAAAATGTTTGACCCATTCCGCGACCGCTCCAAGGTCGCGGGATTGCTCGGGCTCGGGGTCGTGCAAGGAGCAACACTCCAGGCGGAGGACAAATTCCTCGCTGTTGTACTTGAGGTCCACCGCGCGAGGACAGCAGTCAACCGTCGCATTGAAGGTCTGAAGGGTTACAGCCGGGAGCTGCTTGCGCCGTTCCAGATCTGTGAATCCCTGTTTGGTCACGATCTGGGACTCTGGTACCTGTCGCACCCAGGCCGGTGCATAGATGATCGCAGTGGCAGGACTGCCATCGCGGCCAGGACGTCCCATCTGTTGCTTTCTGACTTCCGGGGAATCGTGAATAGAGTCGCCGAGATGGATGATTATAACGCGGGCGAGTGCCGGAATATCAGTGCCGTATGTGCATGTATCCGTGACAATTCCGATGCGTAGAACGGAGCCGTCGTTGACGTCGGCAATGAATTTGTGTCGATAATCCATGGGCATGAGAGAGTTATACAATTTGATTATCTTGAGGCGATCCGGCACCCACTCTGGGATTAATGTGTCGAGGAATTGCATTAACTCGTAGCCCGATTTAATGGTCTTCAAGAAAATGAGGGTGAGGACAATGTCCCGCGCGGACTGCATGTCAGGGGGTACGACAAAGCTGAGGTCCATGAACTCGAAGCCCGACGTAGGATGCTCGAGGAAGCGAGGGATGATTTTGACGTTAGGGCGATCAATGGTGTAGCGAGCATTCACGTATTGCCCACAACGAAAGCCGAGCCCGGCGGCAATATGGAGAGCAGCAGACGCGGTGGCCGTTCCGGTAACTCCAGCCCACACAGTGCTAGACGGAAGGCGGGGCCGTATGTGTAAAATGCCTCTGTATGGCTCGCGAAAGGTCCCACTCTCTTCGTCGAGGACATGGGCCTCGTCAATCAGCATCCAACGAACGAGAGATTTGGTTTTGGGGTTGTTCAGGAGCTTTCCCATCCTAGGGCCCTGGAGCATCTGAGGGCTCATGACGCCGACAGAAATTCCATCCCCGCCAGCGAACTCTGCAAAAAGATCGCGTTCTTCGCGTGTCGCGGCTTCCCTGACCGAGTCTTCATTTATTGCGGTGGTTCTGAGACCGTATTTGCGACCAACTTCAGCCTTAGTACGTTCGGTTAGCTTACGTTCCCTGATCTGTGCTTTAACGACACGCACCTGCTGTTCCGCGAGAACCTTCGTCGGCACGATCATGAAAGCAATCCCTCGTTCTCCACGCGCCTGCGCGGCAATTAGGGGAGCAAAGAGAACGATTCTCTTCCCCTCATTGAGATCTTTACCATGGTCAATTTGGTGTGGGTAGAGTGACGGCACGCCGCACTTCTGCCGCAGAAGACTCTCAAGCCATGCCCGGGAATTGACGGGGTGATCCGTGCAGGGCTCGGCTGGCCCCTCAACCGCGTCGTCCATTGGCAGTGCCGGTCAAATTTACTGGACGGCGGCGCGCACTCTCTGGACGCGTCGTTACGTGTCGACGCGTTCGCTCAAAGGGGAAGCTTGTTGATACATCACATGGTCTTTGGCATCGTTCGGCAATCTTTTATTTCAAACTCCGAGGCGACTCGTACTACGCTGTACTCGTAGATGATACAAATTAATCATATTCACGTTAAATTTCGAATTAAACACACCTGCAATTTGTTTCTCGGCCGCAGCAAGATGAGTCGGCTGAAACAAGACTACTCCCCGTGCGGCGGTGTCGGGATCCCTTCCAGCCCGTCCCTTTTCTTGGACAAGCTCAGCGACGGTGTCTGCAATGCCGAGCGATATGCTGTCTAGTAACGTCTTGACATTGAGTCCGTTTGCGAACGCGATTGTTGCGATAATTACTTGACATTCGGGATCTTCCTCGAGGAGCCGAAGAATCTCCTCGTTTTCATCGCAGGATCGTAGTGAATGGTACATTTTGAGTCGGCGAAGTCGATGGGGTCCCGGGGGAAGTGCCTTCCATAGATATAGAAACACGCGAAGAACGTCGTCGATGGTGCGGCAATGGATGACAGCCTTACGGCGCGAATTCAGATACTTGAGAAGCTGGGGAAAGACCTTCCCTCCAACGCCGTTCTCGAGGGGTTCCATTATAAATTGGGTGTTGGGGCGTTCATTGCTGCTCCTGAAGAGGTAAAAATTGTCGCCAAACATACCCAGGCTTGAGCAAACAGATTTGGTGGCTGAACCAGGCTCAATTGTCGCTGAAAGAGCCATGATAGAAGCGTGGGATGGGATACGGCCACGAAAGAATCCGCCGATATGCCTGAAGTCTGGACGAAACTCGGCACCCAGATATCGATGAGATGTGCCTCGTCGACACAGCTGTACACAATATTGCTGCGATAGATGGTAAATGCAGTAATTTCACGCCAAGCGCTGTCGCGTAGGTGTTCGGGGTCGACACATATCATCACATTCCACGTTTTGCATTCCCGGATTTCGTGCACCAGATTACGTCCAGCCTTGCGAGCCGCTGTTACGGTTTCATGGCAATATGCGAAAGCTGGAATGCCGAGTTTGCCAAGTTCAAGCACCTAAAATGTTTCATATAAGCACAGGATAAGTAGTAGAACCGTACGATGTTAGCGGCGAGACCCTTTGTCGGCGTGACAACAATCCCTTGTGGTAGCGTGCGAATGGGAAGATCTGGGTAGAGGTGACGGTTCCGGGACATTTCGCGCAGTATAAGGATTGGAACAGAAAAAAGCGCCGACTTTCCTCCACCAGTTGCCATACAGCATAAGATAGCTTCGCCGTCGAGTACGCGCCTGACCAGGTTATCTTGTGAAGGATAGAGCCCGTCCTTCCATTGCGGGATTTGCTCTTTGACGCAACTTTGACGATTTTGGTGACGGTCCGGAGTCCTTCGGGGTCGCGCCAACGATACTTGGGCGCCATATTGGCAGACAGAGAGCGAGGAAGGCCAGAGTGAGCAAGAGAGTAGTAGCGGCGCGGACCAAAGGCCGTGGGAAAAGAATTCAAGCTCCGATGATTAGTAATAAGCAGGCCACATATGTACGGTGGCGCGGTTAACTACAGACTAGCATCAGCATGCGACGAGCGTGCAACTCGTCCTGACGAATTTGCACAGTTTTTGGAACACGCGACCTGTTCCGACGGGCTTTCCTTCGCCTATTTTCGATCTGAAAAACTTACACAGACATCCGACGAACTTGCCCCATCAAGTGACGAAGATCCTCCATCACCAGATGAACTTCCACATCCTACGTGGTGACAAGGTACTATACGACTCCATGCAGATGCTGATCGGTGATACATTCTGCTCGCATTCTCACGAATGAACTCCAGACCCAATTTAGAAAATGATTGCACCCGCAAATACCCGTGATACCGCGGGTTGGGTAACGGTAGGCTACCCGGACCCGCCCGACCCGACCCGGAAACCCGCGGGTTTTACCCATACCCGTGCCCTGCCTACGCCATTCTAACCAGGCGGGCTTGTTGCCGTAGGCAGACTGGTACTTCTCGGATATCCCAATTGGGCTGGGGCGGAGTTTGAAATCTAAGTGACTTTTTCACAATCTTATTCCGTTTACGCTCAGTTTTTAAGTTTATTTTTCGGTTGAAGCTGGGTAATAAATAAAAGAATTATCCCTTAGATTTGGCCTCCTTGTATCTCCTCTTTATGGTACAGAACACCGTAAAACCTAAGGATAGTTTTAGTGGAAATCAACTTCGGACCGTGATCTCCGGAATTGCCGTGGCTCATTGCGTCATCGGTCTCACTCAAAGTCTGCCTACGGCAATAAGCCTGCCTTGTTAGAACGGCGTAGGCAGACTGGTTACGAGTCTAGCCCCACACTGCCGGCGAATCAATTGAATGGGACGGCCTCTCGTTGTCAGCGACTGGTCTCGGCTATCGGACGCATCTGTGGGGCAATGGACATCGCTAATGAGAAACAGGCTGCAGCGAGGGGGCGGTGGAGCGGGACGCATCGGATATCGAGGAACCGTTCGATTGGTCTAATTAGATTGCCCCAAAAGGGAAGCACGTGGCTCCAGCACTGCCTCGGAGCCGGAGCCTCCGGAGCGTCACCATACATCTTTCCTATATTTCTTGTCATCGTCACGCCTCCCCCTCATATGCCTCTTGTGGACAATTGCTATATCTGTCTCCATCACCGCCTACCGAGGACTCCGTGATGGCGCACGCGCCGCCCGCAGGGCGCACTTACTTCCTGCATTGGTACTACTGCCGAGTTATGCTCCACCCCGCCGTTCTTCCTCTGCGCTGTAGCTATGTGGAAAGCTGAATATACTAGGGTTCTCTGGTTCTCTACTCCCACTCTTGGCTGCTTGTAGGTTATATTTTCCATTATGATATCGGTGATTCCCGTCGTTAATGTGTACCGACCCTCGTTGCGTGTCCTATTGCCCAACGCGCATCATGGCCAATGGCAATGACTGTGATTGAAGCCAAAAAAAAAAAAAATTGTCTGCACCTCCGCGAAATTTCGTTCAAGTCCTGACTTGCTTTGAGCAAACAAAAGCTATAGATACTCCTGATATTCCGGCGAGATTTCTCATCCCACTCCTCCACCGTCCTTTCTGTCTTTTCAATGTCTTCTCGCGCTCCTTCGATTTTGCCTCAGCTGAGCGCTGATACTCCCATTACCCAGCGTGATCGATTCCCCCCTATCTAGAAATCTCCCCGAAATCTCCCCTCGGGATTCGTTTGGATTGCTTCCCATCCGGCGTCGAGTTCAAGTGACCCAATCATGCGTCCTGGAGTGGTGCCCGATAGAAAAATGTCTCAAGCCATGGTTTTGGTGAGATCTATTCCCCTCCTGCTCAATGCTACTAACTTATATTTCAGGCTGGTCTCGGGCGGAGAACGCGTCACGTTGTCCGATTTTCCACAGCATCGGCGGACTCGCCAATTCCGCTATCCATGCTGCCTCTGTTCTGTTCACGAACTGGATCCCAATCATGTCACGGAGTCAGTGGTCTTCATGGTGACTCCCGGTAATCTTGCTGGTGAGTATGTGGCAGCATGCGCTCGAGGCGTATGTAAATACTGGGGTGCGTGTGCTTTAAAAAACTTTATTTTAGATGTGTTAAGTTGTTTCCACAGTTTTAATCGAGAGAATGTACCATAAACGCTCCCAACCCGTCCGTGTCTACGCACTCAGAGGTATGTTTTTTTTTTGTAATCCCTTTGTTTTCTACCTCTAAACTATCACGTAGATGGATCTGATGTTCCCCTGAGCTGTCATACGAGGGACCGGAGGACGATACCGTATCCACACCTTCAGGTACCATTAAAGTCTTTCCTTTCATAACCGAGACTCAAAAAAAATAGTTGCAAGTCGATCTTCATCGTCAAAAGTCCGCTCTTTGCTTCGTCCTCGAGATGATTCCTTAGATGATTTGACTCCGATTCACCCCTTCAAAAGGCTTCGTCGCACCGACTCCAGTGGAACTGTAACTGTCGGAAGCTCCAGTAAGTTAATGCTGTATTGTTCCCCACCAAATTCCGAAGCTAATCCTTTTATGCAAGGCCCAATCAACCCTTTCATCATCCCCAATGCTAATCCAGCCCCGTTACCCAAGCTCACTACCCCGTTTTCTATGCTTATGCAGCTGGATGCGAAATGCTGGCCTCACTGAGGCTCAGTTTCGCAATCTGTTTGTCCGCTGCTCACACTGCAAGTTATATACTACTACTTCCGCATTTGAAGATCATAGTTGTCGTACTCCCTCCACCGCGTCCATTGAGATCATTGATCTCACAGCCGATGAATAATTTCCACTTCTCTCATACCCACACTCTCTCGTATCTTGCTCAAAAATTACTTTGGCTACGTATAGTTTTAGTCAGTACCTATGGTTGACGGTCAATTGCCTCTCCATATTTTCACACTCGTTTATTGGTACTCGAAAGTAACCTCTCTAAAATTACTGTGCCTACGTACTTGATTTAATAAAATCTTCTCCACTTTTTCTTTTGCGCTTTTCCGGCTCTGCTCATCGCCAGCAACTACTCAAGTTTCTAACTATTTTACAGGTGACTAATGCAACTATTTGAGCATGTATACTCGTTGCCGGCTCCATAAGTACCCTTAAATCTCAACTCAATCACTTCAATATGCACTCGTCGATTCACTCTCTGGTTCCACCAGCGCTACCTGCAACACAATCCTCAGCAGTACAACTTGCTCACCGTGACTGGGGTCCCAGATAACTGGCTGCCTGCGTGTCTGAGCATACCGGTAATGTTGTGCGCGGTGCTCTCGCCCACCTGGACAAGGACGAGCACCACGGCTCGCGACGCTTGCCATCGGCTCCATCTGGCAGGTGCGACGGGCAATGAGCATCCGGCTGCAGACGCTGGACCGGAGCAAAGGCCATACACCCTGGACACTGAGCAGCGCCTAGGCCACCGTGTTTACTACGGGAACGGGGCGAGCGCGAGGGTTCATGCCACTCTCGCAAGAGCATGTCTCCCGCAACAACTCAATGCGCGTGAATGGAGCAGTCTGTAATTTTCAATTCAGCTTATACTTACAGATGCTCCATGTAATAAATAGCATGAGATATATTTTATTGGTACAAATTGTATTGCAAGCTTTCATCCCGACGAAACGGTAATAAGAGAGCCACCTTGCCGGAACCCGACCCCACTACTTCGTTACTTGCAGCAAGCACCTTTGCATACCCATCCGATGCGCGATCCACAGCCTTGTAGGCCCGCTCAAGGTGAACTTGGCTTCCAGGCTGACTTTGAAGAATATTCAGTTGTTGTTCAGCCTTGATTTTCGCGTCGTGGGCAGTGCGTAACCGCTTATTTTGTGTTTCGATCAGTGCATCTTGCTTTGATAAATTATTATGGTATTGTATCGCTGCGAAAAAATCAAAATCTGCCAAGTGAAAGAGACCGATATCAAGAGAACGAACCTTTGCGTTTCAAACTTCGAGTGGTACTTTCGGAAATATGACCTCGAGCGTACGTTGGTCTGATTCCTGTCGATTCCCAGTTCTAAATTCGTGATCAATGAACAAACTCAGAAATTTTTGTTGAAGCCTACGCTAAGTGTCTTCATCTTCAAGCTATCGAGATGCAGACCCTTTTTTACGCCACCCACAAGTGTGCATGAGATTCCTTCCCGATCGGCATCCGCGTTCACACTTTCGATAATATTGCTGGTGTTGTCGCCTACCTGCCAAATCGATTTCAGGATAAAACTCTTCTCCCAGCACATTGCTGGAAATGCGAACTTGCTGCGAATTTTATCGGCGACCCAGTCCATCAGGAAAAGCATCCAATGGTAATGAGGCTGGATTAGACTGAACTTCAGGCTAATTCGGTCTAATGTGTTTGGTTTCCTTCATTAGGTATATAGCAACCTCCCAGGTAAATTATCACTAATTTCAGCCTAACTTACCTGCAGTTTGCTTGACTTTTCCCTACTTTCCGGGTCTTCCTGGCTCTCTAGAAACTCAGAATGGATCATTTGGATGTCGTGAATCATATATATATTGAATTCCTACGTACGATACATGCTGGGATAATATATTCTGGTACATAGTAAGCTCCTAACAGTCAAACTGATGTCACTTGCCCGCAAAAACGGGTCTGCAACACCTCGAGCGCATGAGAGCCAACGACGAGTCCGGGACTGAAACCCAATTAGAGGAGCAGGCGGTGTGCGGATTATACACACTGACCGTGTACGCCGAGGCCTAAAAGCACTAGGTAAAATACTGCATCGGGGCGGGAGACACGACTGACAATCCAGAAAATCCGTAGGAGCCAGTGATAGTGATATCGACCCCGCGCCAGGAGAGCCCGTTGCTATATGTGGTGTGAAGCCAGACATTATCCAATCCACCCCAAATTTTGGGGGGTGGGTTCTGCCCCCTTTGATACACATTTTTCATCGAGGGCCACCCACCAAATTCCTTGCACAAACCTCAGGGAAAAAAAATTCTGGCAGGCAGTTTCAACCAGGTGGCTGGTGAAACAGACCTAGCACATCCCGACTTGATCCCCTCAAAAAATGCCTTGCACATCGGTTTTGGCTAAATCTAAGGTGGTAGACCCCATCCTAGCATCGATTCTGATTTTTTCCCAAAGCCACAGATCAAGCGTACCATTATTGAATGCTCTACAGATGTCAAACGACCGGCATTCTGAAAATCATTTCAGCCTGATCCCAACGCGGATTTCGATTGCCCCGTTTAACGAGGTGGATACAATATACAAAATATGCCGTCGCTTCGTTCCGGCGCGACACAAACTTTAACTTGCAGATCAGGAAGGGAACATGTGTTGACTGGCGCAGAGGCTAAAGACACTAGCGAGTTTGCGCACCAGCCATCAGAGCCATCTGGTGGCTGTTTTGGCGTTGCGCCCTAACCCATTTCCCTCCAGCCCAACGCGGTGTACGTGCATAGATTACTCATCTCTCCTCGAATAAAATTTCAACGCACCTTCATCCCTGCCAACATAAACACCCAATAAGCGCGTACTTGTTGATTCGGAGGGAACCAACATGGTGCACATACCCAGTGAGCAGGTGAACTGGGAAGGATAGAAGAGGAGGCCAAGGGTGAAGTCGATGAGGAGGTACGCCTGTAGGTGAGCATGACCCAGGATTCGGGGGAATGTAAAAAGAGAAAATGGAGGTGCGACACGCACCTGAAAAACCGAACCACTGCGCACGCAAGTTCCTTCTTTTCCCTCACTCTTCCTATCGATACTTGGCCTGCGTCGAACCCACTTGCATCCCCTTGCAGCATGCGCAGTGGAGGCCCCATCCAAGGAAAGAGCCCGCATTTGCACTCTCATCCTCAGTGTATCCCTGTTATTTTGTCCGATCCCCCCAGTTCGGCCTGCCGCAGGTATGCGTAAACATACCGAGTGGCTGTTATACGTGCATGCAGTGGCACATGAAGCACACAACGCGGATTCGCGCTTGCGGGTCATGTGCAACTTCAATGCTGTTGACACAAAAGAGCCACATATGTCCTCTGTTGATGTTCTGCCGCCTGCGCTGCCGAGGTATACCGTTTTGATGTTGCGGAGATTCAGAGACAGAGCTTGATCAATACTGTACTATTTTGACCAAATGTTCAGGTGACGGGTGACAGAGGGTCGTGAATGTAAGACAAAGCGCGCACACACGAACACAGATGACCAAGGAATGAATTACGACACATAACGAAATGTTTGTCTAAAGCGCGAGGATAGGTGTCCCATACTTGCATAGAGTGTGCAGGTGTAGTATCAAGCTGTTCTGAACTTTGAAGAAAAAAAGCTTTGAAAACCGAGAAAAAGTTTTGCGATTTGATTTATGCAACAACGGGAACGCCATATGTATTTGTACTCCGTTTTCGATGGCCCATTATTTTCTTGTGCGTACCATGCTCCTGATCAGCAACACTATCTTGCTGATTACTGCGATGCAGTCGACGCCGTCGTTGGCAAGGCGCTCTTCTACACGGCAATCCACGGCCTCGTCGCACGTGGTAACGCAGTCCTTCTCGTCACCACACGCGCTCCACTTTCTCTCGCACTGCGACTGCATCTACACGCTCGACGACTGGACTCGTGACCATCCCCCATTTGACAGCATGGGGAGATAGTGAAGCGGGACAAGGATGGTTTCAAGGGTACAGGCTATGTTATCGTTTCCTCGTTCGGTCCTTAATTCCCCGTTGTCTCTCGATCTATCCCCTGCTCCCTCCATCTTTCTCCGCAATTGGTATTCCTTTTCTTTTAGCGGAAAGTTGTCGCTATAACTTTTCTTACTTTTTCTCCATCATGATCAGCCACTTCAACACCTGTCATGCCTTCCAAATCTCTTCTCTCTCGCGCCTCCCTTGCCCAGGAAGACTGTACTGGACACCGCGTGTCAAATTCAGTACCCCCAATTCAACGCTCTCGTTTCCCCCACCGACGACATCTACTTATCCCGTCACTTTACATCACCAACCGGCATCGAGCCTCATGCGTGACGAGGGGAAACGGTGGGTATTTGGCGTGGGTGAGTTTTTTTTTCTTTGTCAGTTCCTTTTACTAAATTTACTTTGAGCGGTGAGCTGATAAAATGTTTGTCCGTGGCAGAGACCAGCACATCGCGACGCTGCGGCAACAACGGACAATCAATTTTGGGAATACGCATCTGGACGATGGAGGTATGTCATGCGTCCCTTGGTTACTTTCTCAATATTTGAGGGTATTCTAATTCCAAATTAGACCATACGTTCCACTTGTGCGTCAATCCGCCTTGTTCCCTCTGCACCCGCCAGTCAATGAGTATTAACCGCGTGCGCTTTTCTTTCACTAGACGTGGATAATCTGTTAGTTTGTCTCGCTTGCTCACTCCATCGAATCTTCCCCTATCTTTTCTTTGGGCTTGTGTAAAGCCGTGGCGCTGGGCACAGGACACAGCCGATTCGAACCTCAATGGCTCACGTCATTACCGCTACTCCATCGAGGGACGTATAAATTCTTCTTTCCTGTTCTTCTCTTCCTCCTCCACCTTTCGTTTCGTCTGTCACCTGCTTAGGTTGGCTTGAACCAAAGGTGTTTTGGCGGGAACTTTTCTTAAACCGTTTAACTGGTTTAAGCTAGTTTAATCCTACAATTACCACATATATCTGTTCTACAGGCTGCGTCGTGGCATTAAATCAATTAACCCGATTGAACCAATTTAATCAATTCAACCCGTTCAAACCCGTTAACTATTCAAGCCGTCGAGCTCGACAGTTAAGCCGATTAAACTGTCACAGAGGTCACGAAGAGACTCGGATTGACGCTGTGCAAGTGAAATATGTGTAGGTGTACATGTGTCGGCCTTGACCTGCGATCGAAACGGGGGGATTAACATCAAATGGGTATCAACCGTGAATATACACACTCCAAACGCCGACCTCGCAGCACATAATGCAATTCCAAGAAATCCCAGATGTTCTTCTAGTCAAGAGAACAGATGAATGGGGAGCAGCCCGATTGCGCCTATTTGGTGGTGTCAATAAGAATTTCGTTTCCTAGTGGCATAAGTAATGGCAACATTCGATGATCCGGAACACACAAGACACCTTACCAAATTGAGACTCTGTAGTGAAGGCAGCGACGCTCAAGCGACACTCGAGAAGGTGGCAGGGTATAGCAGAGCTGTGTGTGCAGGCAGAGACGATGACAAGAGAGAGAAAGAGGCGTGAGGTCACAAGGTCACGGTGGCATTGAAACAAAAGCGAACAATGCCCCATACGGTTTCAAGTTGAACAAAGAAGCTAGCCAAATATGACGCAACACGGACTTCCAGCTTGTCGAGAACCACCATGTCCTTCAAGTTGGAACTTGGTGCCCTTATCCCGCCATAGTATCCCCTCCCTTGGCTCTCTGGAACTGACCCATGCAGCCCCGAGCCCCGACCTTCGGTCTGTGGCTCATCATTATCTCGATCTCCAGCAGCTGCCACCGTGAACACAGTGTACCCCGGCCTTCAGCGCACTTGTTTCCATGCCCCCCGGGTCGATTTTAACAACCTGCACACAGTCCCGCTACTGCGCTCATTCAAAGGTGCAATGAACTCTCCGCCAACAGGGTGTCACCCCGGCTCATTTCGACCAAGCGCCACTATGGGCCGCTAGTCGGTTTTATCGGCTTAAATGTGTCAAACTGGTTAAACTGGTTGAACTGGTTTAAAGATGTTGAAAACAGGTCAATCAGTTAAGGCAAGTTGAATGGGTTAATCCAGCTTAATGAGTGTAATGTTTGATGACAGTAGCATAGGAATTGCAGTACAGGCTGAACCTGGTTAAAACCGTTTAAGCTGTTTAAGAAAACTTCCCGCCAAAACACACTTGGTTTACGCTGAGCTAAGCAGGATTCATGTTTCGTTTCGTTCGGGTTCGAGGCTCAAGGACTGACTAAAATCTCGCTGCTGCAGACGCGACACCTTTACGGACCTGTCGCGGGACCGTGGTGCCGATTGTGACGAGTAATCCGGGATATTGGGCCTGCGCATGTTTCCTATCTTCCTTTTTCAATGAAATATCCGTCCGTCGACTGAGCATTCCTTTCTTTTGACTCAGTTCATTGCCACATTGCATGCACGTCCCTCTCGGTTTATTTTATTCTTTCCCAACGTTTGACACGACACTTGCGCAGAGCACATGTTTGCACGGCGTTGTCTGGGACGTCGATGCCCGCCGTGTATTGCCGGAATACCCCTTCTTTGCGCAAAATCGCTCTTGCTGCTGTCGCTGACGACCCCGCCTCAGTTGAGTCGCCGCCGTTGGAATTGGGTAGTGTGTGCAGTCGAAGGTTTTAATATACTCGACCTGTTTTTTCTACAACCGTCGAGTTTCTTTTCTTGATTTGACAACGATTTTTCGCCTCCGAATCAGTGCAATTCCTGCCCATTTTTTTCTGTTTCAGCTCCACAAACCCTCGCTTACCGTGAGGCCAAAGCCCCCATCCCACTGAATTCCGTTTGCAATTCAGGCTGCTTCGGAAAACAACTCACCTCTCTGTTACACACTGGTGAGTTGTCCTTCTGATGTTCATATCTTCACCTCTTCTCGAGCACAACTATATAAGCTTCTACTTCCACCACATCACTCAATTGTCCTGTCATACTCACCTGGATATGTGGAGACGGTGGAGGAGCAAAGTGAACGTATCTGAGGACCTCAGAGGTGAGTCTGGATAATGCAGTCCCTACCACGGACGAGTACTGATGAGACAACACGCTCGTGGATCTTCCGCGACGATTTGACACAGAGAATGAGCCGCATGGTCTGCGATGAGAACATACGCAAAGCGGCATGCTCCCCCTACCCCACACACAACTACCCGCAGAATTAGTACTGTGCTCCCGCTCTCGAGTCTCAACCTACTCCCCGCCAACCATCCCGACGTTGCCGCAGCATTCATGGGTGCCACTAAGTATTCAATCTCCTGGGCAACATTCATATCTGTACAACCTCACGAACGCTGCTCGGGCGATGGGACTCCGCCGTCGCCACTGCCTTATTCGCCTCGAACAATTCTCACCAAACTCGTATCCTTCTCGACCTCGACTGTATCTCCTTTCCAGCATTCGGAGTATGAGACGACAACAAAATGGAGTCAAGATTCTGCTCCATAATATCGAGCTACAGACCCTCCCTGTCGTGTTCAAACCAGTGCTCTGTGTTGTAATATTTAATTTAACGTCATCGGTACTTCCCATCGGAGCCGACCGGCATGTTCAACTCCGGCACAGCCCTATTATGTCCGAGTTCATTCCCGACTCTTTTACTCATCCTATAGCTCTTACTTCACTCATATACACCTTAGTAATATTTTCTACTAGAGTATAAAAGCTCTCTGTATTTTCCTTACCAATATAGAATTCAGTTCTTCATACTTTCTCAATACTCTGCAACGGATTGTACTCCTCGCCGCTTTATCTAAAGGAAAAGGAGAAGTCTCGGGTATCTAGTTGGTTGCCCGAGGGTCCACCGTATGTGCTGCTGCTCTGCCGTGGGCCTCGCATGTTTACAGGGCTGCCGCTGTCGGCGGGAGCCAGCTGATCGGGCATGAACTACGCTGTGAACTTGTCTGGCTGTCAGCATTCGAGCCTAGGACACACTGCCTATCCAGCCGGTTACTACTGTATCACCCGAGGAGACGGCTGTTTGTGGACATGAATCTGGTTGTATCCTTCAATGGAGGAGTCTCTGTGGCGCCCGAATTTCTTCCATGTGCGCATTTACTTGTGACTGCACCCCGGCAATGTATCTAGCACTGGAGTTTTCCTTCGTCGATGTATTTATAGGATGCATCTCCGCCCGAGGTACCATCTGTGGTCCGTGGGTCCATTGGGGGACAAAGATTCGCCGCGATACCCATCTGTGATCTGTGGGTCCATTGGGAAGCAGTGCTTATATCAGAAGCAACGATTATAAACCTCCCTGTTTTCCTCCACACTGATTCGTGGACTGAAGTCAAGCATGAGGTTTCTGTCAAGTAGTCTGCTAGCTGTAGGATGTGCAGTCTCAAGTGCTGTTACAACTATCGTTCCAGACCGTACCCTAAAGAAGGACGTCATCATCCTCGGAGGGGGCGCTTCGGGCACGTATGCCGCGGTTCGCCTTCGCGAGGACTATAACAAGAGCATCGTCGTTATCGAGCACAGAACAGTTCTGGTGCGCATCTCTCCGCCTCACTGAGTTTCTCTCGCTCATGTCTCCCAGGGCGGCAATGTCAACACATACAATGACCCCGTAACAGGCACGGCCATCAACTACGGTGTCGAGGCGTACATCGACTACGGCCCAGCCAAGGAGTTTTTCGCGCGCTTCGATGTCCCCACTCAGCCCGTCGTGCAGTTTGCCGCCAACATGACCTATGCAGACGTCGTCACCGGCACTCTGCTTCCTAACATCACCGTGCCCCCAGTCGCAGACCAACTCGCCGCCCTGCAGACCTACCTCACCATCGTGGAGCAGTACACCCCCTACCTCCTCCCGGGCTACTGGGACTTCCCCCCGGTGATGCCATCCCGGCCGACATGCTTCTGCCGTGGGTCGACTTCGAGGCCAAGTACGGCATGCAGGACATGTACCCTATCCACGACCTGATAGATGGTGGCAGCGCACCCAACGCGACCACTCTGTATGTCATGATGGACTTCAACCAGCCTGTCGTCGCGGGCTACCTCGACGGCACCATGTTCGACCCGCAACCGTTCAATAACAGCATCCTGTACGGCCGCGCGCAGGAGTTCCTCGGCGCAGACGTGCGCTTCTCGAGCCAGGTGGTCAACGCGAGCCGCACCGATGCGGGCGTCAGCGTCCTCGTGCGGGACGATGCAGGGACGACTACGCTCATCACGGCCCCACGCCTGCTAGTGAGCTTCCAACCCACCGCGGCGAACCTCGCGGCGCTGGCGCCCGACGCAGCTGAGACCGCCCTGTTCAGCACCTTCGCAACCACAGCGCTCTTCGTCGGTGTCGTGCGGACCAACTTCATCCCGGACAACACGTCCGTTTCGTTCGTCCCTGGCGCCGACGCGCCGCCCTACTCGATCGTGGTCGACTGGTCCGGGACGTCCGGCCTGTCCGAGATCATCTTCGGCAGCGCCGCACAGCCGCTGTTCACGGCGGCCCAGGCGAAGCAGGCCGTCGTGGATGCGTTCACAACACTATTGACCGCTGGGACCTTTGCGCCACCGGCGGGGAGGAGGCGAGCATTGAGATTGTGGCGTTTGCGGAGCATGCAGGCGTGGGATTCGACCAGTCGGTGGAGATGCTCGAGCAGGGCTTCATTCAGCAGATGTATACGCTGCAGGGGCGGAGGTCGACCTGGTGGACAGGTGCACTTTGGTGTCCAGGGTATTCGAGCAATGTGTGGGCATTCACCGACACGGTCCTGCCGAAGTTGCTTGAGGGTTTGCACTGATTTACCCGTCCAACCGAAGATATATGCCATTCAAAAAGTGTCATTTTTGATAGGGCTTGAAAGTTGGTGGTATGATAGAGGGAGCTTATAAATGTTGCCTCGCCAAATATCTAATCACCCCGTCATCGTGGGCGAAAGGAGACGATTTCCCTTTTGGGAAGGTTATGCAATCTGACATCATAGCCTCCTGGTGCCTCCTGGGCCCTCGAAACATGCCAATCACATCTAGTCAAGGCATGTCCCGATGCCCACAAGCACCATGCAGACGACAAACATGTTTTGAAGCTGCAGATGTCAGTGTAAGCTGTGCTACGGGGATTTCCAATTCAGGTACTCAACATCCTGGCCCCTCGAAACACCCCAATCACATCTAGTAAAGGCATGCCCCGATTCCCACAAGCACCATGAAGATTGCAATCATGTTTTGAAGCTGCAGATGTCAGTGTAAGCTGAGCTGAAGTTCCGCGCAAGACTACTTTGGGCGCTTACCCTCTGTGGATTCAGATAAATTCAAGCTCCCGCAATGCGTGATGGATAGGTTTCATTTCCGGCGCACAAGGGCCTAGTACCAACGAGTACCTGCGAGTGCCCGAGTGTTCAGTACGGATGGTATAATCAGGCGGAAGGGATGACTACGAAAGAGGGTATTTATTTCCCTTCAACCTAGGTGGCCTAGCTGATGGGGTAGAGGTCATTTTTTAGCCGCCACGGCGGGTGTACTGCGTGGTTTTTTTAAGTAAGCTCAGCTCAAACAAAAAAAAAGAGCCTTGATGAGGTGGGACGTGAGATCCCTTCATGTCGGAACATCTGTTTGCACTCAAAAATGAATGAACGAAGGAAAGGGCCAGAGTGGAGACATACCATCAACAGCGATGGTCAGGCCAGGAAAATTTATGATTTTAGGTTCGTCCTCGGGAGGTTGTGGCTGGGTCTGAGGAAGCTTTGGGAATAGCCACCATGCTACCACAGCCCGAACTGTGTCGTTCCTCCCGGAGAGAGAGAGCAAGGAGTCGCGGCTCGATGAGAATCCCACTCCTGTTAATCCCGCGACGACCAGACAGGGAGATGCAATCCCACTGCGGTTCACGGTGATGTCCACCTCCGCATAACCTGCGGGAAGGTCGTGGATATTTAGGACGGGAAATTTTGTGCCGTCTATGGTTAGACTCGTAACTAGTCTGCCTACGCCGTTCTAAGACGGGCTTGTTGCCGTAGGCAGACTGGTACTTCTCGGATATGTCAATCGAGCTGAGGCGGAGTTTGAATTAAGTTGTTCATTGAGTGAGACCGATGACGCAATGAGCCGCGGCAATTCCGGAGATCACGGTCCGAAGTTGATTTCCACTAAAACTATGCTCAGGTTTTACGGCGCTCTGTACCATAAAGAGGAAATATAAGGAGGCCAAATGAAAGGGATAATTTGTTTATTTATTACCCCAGCTTCAACCGAAAAATAAGCTTAAAAATTGAGCGTAAACGGAATAAGATTGTGAAAAGGCCAGTTAAATTTCAAACTCCGCCCCAGCTCGATTGACATATCCGAGAAGTACCAGTCTGCCTACGGCAACAAGCCCGCCTTGTTAGAACGGCGTAGGCAGACTGGTTACGAGTCTAGTCTATGGTCATATGAGAACTTGTTTCCTCGAGCGACTGAGCGTAGGTAGACCAGAAATGACTGGAAGGTAGCATGCCTGGATTCTTCTTTCCAAGCCGACGCTGTCATGATTGAGCTTAGCAGGTCGGATCGGTAATGCATTAAAAACAAACTGACAGTTTCAAGTCCCGGGATACGCCATTTACCCTCGAAAGCAAATACGCAGAACGCTGTAATCCAACCAGACAGTTTGGAACTCCTGCCTCCGTAACCCTCTCCGTGCACGACCTTCTTCCAAAATTCCCGGTTTTCTGAACTACCTGGGGCGCCGAAAGACTTGGAGAATCGAGAGATAACGGGGTACAATAGATAAATCCCATACTCCTTCAGCCTCTCCAATTTTTTCAAAAGTGAATCCCAGTCACCCTGTCCACCTTCGAGAGTGACACGAGGGATGCCGCGACGAAGAGTCTCCGTGTTGGGGATAAGTACTTTCTTGACTTTTGTTGGTGCCATCCACAACATCGACGCGACAGCAATGTCGTTAGGGGTTGAAGTGCAAAAATTGGGAAGAACCCAGTCGCGAACAGCAGGATCCAATACATTTCGCTGAATCAATCCGCCTATCTGCCGTGCTGAAAGTGGCATGGAGTTGGTGTCTACGGCTATCTCGAGAGGCTTTCTCTTGCCAGGCTCAGGCGGAACGAAACTGGCTTCGTCAAGCAGGAGCTCCCGATTTGCGTTGACACACAAGCTGAGCTGCAAGATGACAGCTAGCCAGACATCGTCTGGGCGGATCACCAGCGCATAGTTGCCAGTATAAGTGGAGAGCAGGGCGTTAGTGTAATATACTAGTGGGCGTTAACAAACCCGTGCTCTTTCGGAAGGATTTTGAATTGGATGTCCTGTTGTCCAGTCCATCCGCCAATGTTATACTGGACAATCGTAACTGCTTCCTGGCTTCGGCCTGCAGCTGGGTAAGCTTTCTTGAGATCACCAAAAATGTCGATCGCATCAAAGGGCGTCGTGACCCTGGCGGTTGCCGTCTAGGCTTGGACGCGTCGCGCAAGGCCCTTAACAGGCGCTCCCAGCCCCGGCCACCACTTGCCAAGCCTTTAACAGCCCATCACCAAAAGCGGGAGATCCTTCCATGGCCATACATGGCCTTCCAAGGTACGGCAGGACCGGAAACCCCGGAAGGCTTCACCTAGCCATGGACAGCAACCACAACGCCTTGGAAGGTTCACCTGGCCAGGTGACCTTGGGGCCTTTGTATGCCTTCCAAGGCCTTATATGGCCTTCCCCGTCATTCTCAATTCTGCTCAGGTCCCCGCCATTGTCCCAATATCACGAAACCGTTCGCGCACAGTAGGATAAAAAGATAAAACAGTTATATTGAGCACCGTAAAACTATACAATGTACGAAGAGGGGTAAGTGCGCATCCCCCCGAACACAGAGACTGGAGAGTCCATGCGGCGAGCGCTCCCCGTGGCAGCAAGGAACCCGGCGAGGTGCGCGACCAAGGTTGGAGAGATATGCCGGTAGAATAAGCTGTCGACATTGTGCTATGCCGACGATGATCTTGACTCTGAGTCTTGAATTCGTTGTGCAAGCCGGAGTTTACGTTGAAGCAAGTGGATGCAACGGCGGCGAATGTGACTTGAGGATTGGGTTGAGTGACTTGACGCTTTGGTTTTACCGCAGTCTTGTATGGCATAGTACTTGAATACCGTTCTTGAGCAGCTTGAGCTCTTGGAGATGATGGAGACGAGCCAACTGCAAGTGCCGAGCGCAAGGGAAGCGAATGCAATTGGAGGATGACATTGAGTGGATTGACTTGATTTTTTTCGAGTCTTATCCAGTGCTTGATGAGTTTGTGCTTTAATCTCCTAACCGATCTTGAGGAGCCACATCGTAGGCCGGACGCGGGGCCAAGTATCCAGGATCTTGAATTGGGTGTAGGAGAGGACTAGAATCCACAGAGCCTTGGTCGACATTGCAGCAAGGGCGAGCGAGGTACCTCGCTGGGTCGAGGAGGCAGCGGGGGGATGAGGGGAAAGGACAAAGAGCAACGAACACCCCATCAATCATCAACCATTGATCACATGCGCAATCAGCAACGCACGGACCATCAAATTGATGATACGCTCGACCCAGATCAAACTCAAACAGACTTGGACTTGCAACTTACCTGCCCGAATTCCAATTGGCCTCTTCCGGCCTCTGTCTACATCGACGCGACGCCGGCACTGGTGCCTTGACCAAGATTGAGCTCAATGACAACTTAATGCATACCGACAGAAATATGACAACTTCAAGAAGAATTGACAACAGCGTCCGAGTACTTATGAATATGTAGTTCTAGATCTAATGAGAGGATTATTGTGTTGCTATTGTTGGAGGCCTTTCTTTGCATAAAATTCAATTGGAGAGGAATAGAATTGAAAAGCAGCCTTGGAGTAGTTGAGAAGGAGGCACCTGGCCCGGCACAAGCATACAAGGGAATCCCTGGCCAGATGTAAGCATCCAAGGGATCAGGACGCTAGGTGAGCCGCATCCAAGGCCTTAGCAACGGCACCTGGCAAGGCTTTCCAAATAAGGCCATGCCAGGAATCTTCAGATTTGCTGATGCCTGACGCGTATCTTCAAAGGGACTTCCGATCCTCGCCCAAGCCTTGGCTCGCCCTCCTAAGTGCCTATATAATCCTCCAAATTCCTCGACGCAGCGCCGCGACCGCTCTCTCTCCTGGCGACTCCTTGCTAGCCCCTCGTGTAGATGCAGCTCGGAGTCTTTGGCTATTTATTTATTGTGCTTGTAATGGCCAAATGCACTTTTTGCGGCCAGCTTGGTTTGCAAAAGGGACGCGGATTGACCAACCACTACAACAAATGTGACGCACTCAAAGCTCAGCATGCTCAGGGAGTGCAGAATGCGATCGCAGTGGAATCTGCCGCTGCTGAGGCTGCTGCGGCCGCCGCACTTGCAGTAGACGAAGCGGTTTCAAATCCGGAAATGGTACATACTTGAAAAAAAAAAAACCAATGCGATGTACTGACCGTCATTCCGCAGGAAATTGATGAGCGCCCACCGTCCCCGGTGATATCTCCCCCCAGTCCACTCCCTCCAGGTCCCGGGGGTCGACCCCGCCGCCGTCGAGTGCTGCCAACACGGTATCGGGACGAACCCCCCGCCTTACCCACAGTTGTGGAGTTGCCTCAGGTCTCAGCTATGAACACCACACCTCCTCCAGAGCCCACCAGCGACGAATTGCCTCCGAAATGGGTAAGAACCAAACCCAATATCTTCGGTCTTTACACAGGTCCAATCTTAAATCCAACGCCGAACTTGACTCTCTTGTCGAGGACGTTTTGATGAGTGACGACTTTGACCGTGAGCACCTCAACAATTTCAGTGCTGCTCGGGAGAACAAGAGGCTGGACGATGCGACGGGTCTGGATCCTGACACCGACTCGCCCCCTAATAAATGGAAAACAGCATCGATAAAAATCAAGGTTCCAGCGCCCAAAGTATGTGTACCCGAGACGGAAGCGGCGGAGTTTGAAGTCCCCGGTCTCATGTATCGGCCGCTCCTCGATGTCATGATTGAGGCCTTCCAGAGCCCGGCATTCGAAGCGTTCCAGTATCGCTGGGACCGGAACCACAATCCCGAGGACCCCGATGTCGGTCTAGAACCTCCTGACGGCCCTCTCGATGAGAACGGTCTACCACCACTTCCGGATGGCCATGAAGTCTTGTACGGCGAAATCTACACCTCCCGCCCGATGCTCAGGGCACACCACGACCTCCCCAAAACTGCAACACCGAATTTGGAGACGATAATCGCAGCCTACATGTTTTGGTCCGACTCGACACACCTCGCTAATTTCGGCAATGCGTCCCTTTGGCCACTGTACACATATTTTGGTAATCTGTCCAAGTACACCCGCGCAAAACCTACTTCAAACTCAGGCTATCATCAGGCTTATTTCCCCTCGGTATGTCTCTGATCTTCTTCAACTCTTTTCGATTCTCATGCCCTTTAGCTCCCTGATTCAATCAAGGACTGGTATCGCGCGAAATTTGGATCTATACCCTCGGCCGACATGATGGCTCACCTCAAACGAGAGCTTATGCATGGTATCTGGGATCTTCTTCTATCCCCGGAATTCATCCATGCATACGTTCACGGGATTGTGGTGAAGTGCTATGATGGCATCGAGCGGCTTGTTTTCCCTCGTTTCTTTACTTACGGCGCCGATTACCCTGAGAAGTAATCCTTTTTCTGCTCCTTTTCGTTCACATCTAAATGTTTCCAGGGTTCTGCTCGCCACCATCAAGTACTTTGGCGGCTGCCCATGCCCACGCTGCTTCGTTGAGAAGGGCAAGATCCCGGACATGGGCACCAAGGCCGACATGAAGCGGCAGAAAAAAATTCGGGAGGATACATCAATATACCGAGGTGTGATCAAGCTCGTTCGCAGCTGGATATTTGGGCGGGGCCTTCTTGTTGCGGGTGCGGCAGTAGGTCGTAAATTGAAGCAATACTCTTGGGTTCCCACTCGGGTCCGTGCATTCTCCATTTCATCAATGCTGTACTTACCATCGCTTGTAGAATGCATTTTCAAAGCTGGCCGAATATGGTTTCAATTTTTATACCATGTTCGTTCCTGATCTCCTGCACGAAGTCGAGCTCGGTGGGTGGAAATCGTTATTCACACATCTGGTACGAATTGTGGAAGCGGAGGATCCGAACCTTGTGGCTGAGCTGGATGCACGGTAGGTGTTTACCCTTTCGTTGTTTCCTCGACTGATCATGGAGTGCAGATTCCGCAAAATGCCGACATTTGGACGGAGTACAATCCGCCGATTTCACGCGAACGTCTCTGACATGAAGAAGATGGCCGCTCGGGATTTTGAGGACATCCTCCAGGTATGCTCAGTCCTCGTATATTTTGTCAATCTTGTAAAATGTGTTCCCAGTGCGCCTATGCTGTCTTCGAGGGGCTCCTACCCGAATCGCACAACACAATTATCCTAATACTTATCTATATCTTCGCAACATGGCATGCATATGCAAAACTGCGCATGCACAGCGACTCCACCATCGTTTCTTTCCGGGTTGTTACAACTGAGCTGGGATCTCAGGCTCGTCGTTTTCTCTGCAAGACATGTGAAACTTATCGCACATACGAACTTCCTGCCGAGTATAATCGGCGTGCACGTCGGGCGGCAAAGAAGAATTCTAAATCAGGATCTGACCCGACAACGGCAACGACTACCAAGTTAACCAAGGAACGTAAACTATGGAACATAGGCACCTACAAATGGCATTCCATGGGCGACTACCCGGATGCTATCGTCGAAATGGGAACCATGGATTCGTTTTCTACCCAGATTGTGAGCTTCATTCGGGTCTACATTTAATTCTAATTCTAACTTCCCTCTAGGGCGAGCTGTCGCATCGTCTGGCCAAAAACCTCTATGCTAAGACCAACAAGTGCAATTTTGAACGTCAAATCGCTGCTTCAGAACGCCGTCGACGACTTGCCCTTGCGATTAAGAAGCGACTCGATGACGCAGCCACCGAAAAGTCCAACGTGTCCGAAAAATCTGCTCAGCAGCCAGCAGAAAATCCGCAGTCTACAACGACATCCCGTACTCACAAGAAGCTGGTCCCTGAAAACGACCAGCTACCACGTACCCCGCCTCGCAAACACCACCACATTTCTGAATCGAAACGTACCTTTATCAAAACGTACGAACTGTCGGAAGACTTCCCCAATGACCCCGCTACAGAGGCAAGTCGCTGTCATTCAACCTGTGGCCATTGTTCTGACCAGACCGCAGGACTTTTTACCCAAGTTAAAGTCGCACTTACTCGGGCGCCTACTGGGCGTTGCGTATGATGGCGATGAAACAGAATATTCTCTGCAAGATCTTGCAGATGTCAATATTGTCGGTGAACGCCTCTACACGCACAAAGTCCTCCGTGTAAACTATACAACTTATGACGTCCGCCGTGATGAAGACACCCTAAATCCGAGGACTCACCCGGACTTCATGGTGCTCGCACATGAAGAGGAAGATGAGGAAACTGCCCATCCATTTTGGTACGGGCGCATCATCAGCATATTCCATGCCGAGGTACGACATGTAGGCCCTCGCTCCAAAAACTCCAGCAAAATTCATCGCATGGAGCTCCTGTGGGTTCGCTGGTTCGGCCGTGACATTAAACACCCCGGGGGGTGGAGGTTCAAGCGCCCCCATCGTCTCGGGTTTTTGGATGCCTTGGAACCAGATAGTGGTGCCTTTGGCTTCCTTGACCCGGCGGAAGTCATTCGTGCAGTGCATTTGAGTCCCGCATTCCACTATGGACGCACATCCCGCCTTCTTGTGCCCTCTGTTGCGCGTTTGTTTGATGGCGAAGATCACAAAGACTACGCCTATTATTATGTTACTTCGTAAGTCTTCGTGGTCTTCACGTCGTAATCGTATACCTGCTAATTTTCCCTAGATTTGCTGATCGGGATATGCACATGCGCTACTCCGAAGATGCCATTGGACATCGGACTGCCCGAAAATCGACGTCTGCCCGGCCATTCCATGCGAGCACATCTGATTCTAAGTCTGATTCAGAGTCAGACTCGGAGTCCGATGACGATATGGATGTAGATCCTCCAGAGGAACCTATCGAAACAACTGAAGACGACAATCCTGGCTCGGACGAAGAGGTTGTACGCGATCCTGATGCCGACCCAGAGGGTGAGCCGTCCGATTCAGAGGAGGAATCTGGTGAGGAGGAAGCTAATGATGAGGAAAAAGAGCCGGCGGCGATGACAGAGGAGGAAATCTTGGACTACGCTGGATACGACGACCTGTAGCATATATCCTACTATTTTTCTGTGCTTTTTAGAACGTTGTCTTGCGCGTTTCGAATTTATGTTTTGCGCAGAAAGAAGCGCACGTGACCGCGAAGCGGACTTTAAAAGCCAAGGCCGCCCAGGACGCGCCTCTTGTCCGCGACCATTATGTCCGGAAGCGCTGCGCCGTCTTCTGTGACCTCTACCTCCTCCTCCACTCCCCTTTCTGGCGACGCAGCGGCTCCACCTACCAGCGCCTCGAAACGCAAATACGACGCCATTGTCGCGGCTCCAGGCGACCCCATCCCTGTAGTGCCGAATGGAAAGAGAGCCAAGCGGGACACCATGTGAGGCCCAGACAGTGTCAAGTGCTCTTAGTAACTTACATCTCCTCCAGGGATACGAAAAGTCCTCTCGACAAGCTGCTGTCGATGGCCAAGTACTTTCATCGTGGTGTCCACCCTTTTCATGATATTGGGCTTGTCATGCACGTTGGCTCGCAGTCCATGTGGGCTACACCGGTCTCCACAGTGCCCAGCAACACCGTTGTTGTGCCTGCCGCGTGCGTTTATCTCTGTTCTTTCCTTCGCAGCTCACATCACCCACATCACCCCCTTAGCGAACTCGAAGAGCAGAAATGTTACAAGAACGCGTTCGACAAGATGCTGACCATTTCGCCCGAATCCATAGAGGCTCTCCACTAGATCTACAAGGCCGATACCCATTGGGCAGGGCTCGTGCAGAAGGTACGCTCATATTTGGATGCTTTGACTCTTTCCTTTCTTCTTTGACCGTCTCTACCTCAGTTTCGCAAAGCATCCAAAGACGCGCGTCAACAGGATACGAGCACGCTCAAGCACAAGCTCGAGTATCTCCCATCCAACCCGTCGACGCCTCTATCCCCGGCTGTCAGGGCATCGGAATCGAAGTCGGACAGAACCCAATGTTGCGCGACGCCATCATCCCCTGGCCCCTGCGACTGCAGATCCACGAACGCGAGGCCGTGGAGGGCGACGACGACGCGTCTGAGGGTCCACTTACGAAAAAGGCCACCGCGTACGTCCGGGCTGAGTATATGCGCATATATTGACCTATTTTCGTCTTCTTTCCACTCTAGCGCACTTCAAGCACTTCTTAACGGATGCAAACTCGTGGATGGAAAGCCGGCGCTGACGGCCAGCGGCTTCCCTTCGTCCTTCTACGCCGACGACGCTTACGATCCCGACAATCCAGAGGTCGGACTACTACGCAGTCAGTTCTTGTTGCGTGTGAGTTGTTGGACTACCATCCACCTCACCTATCACTGACTACGCGAGGTGGTACAGGTGGCGCGGCATATATGGACAGCACCGACCTCCGCTATGAACGGCGCCTCAACGATCCCGAAAGTATGTACGGCGCGTGCGCATGGTAAATATACCATGGATGGCGAGATGCTGGGCTATGTATGCTGCCAGGTGAGTGCATTGGTTTGTTTACTGGATACCCGCCAACGCTGTCATACTATTAGGCGCGCACGATGCTTTCGACCGCGGCATGGACGGAGAAGGACGCAAAGTACAGCTACAAACGCCTGTTCAGTAAGATCGTCACCCTGTTTGAGGACCCAACGGATCCATGGGCAATCGAGACGCTTGAATGGTACCAAAAGTGCGTGCCCAATTATCTTCTCCACACTCCGCCCTAACACATTTCTATGAGGGGTGTCTTTGGCTGCGGCGCTCCGGGCTCGGACAACGAGGACAGCGATGACGAGGACTCCGAGATGGGCGCTATTCTGGCTCGTCGCGCTGCTCGTCGCCCTGCTTCTTCCGCATAATAGGTGAGTGACGACTACGCCCTTTTCTGTGCGCGCTGACCACGCGCCTTGATAGATTAACTTTAATCGCTGCTATAATTTCTTCATGAGTATGTCTGTTCCTACCGTGTATCTATCAAGGCCGCTAACGGTCCACAGCAACACTAGAAACACCGTATCCGTGCCTCGGTACGTCGACCATTGTCCTAGGTTCCATTTACTAATCTCTTACTTATTTCAGCATTCGTCCTTCATTTCTGAATCAACCTTCACTCGTTTTACTTGCACGACCAATATCTTTTGTTGCCCGGTAAGCACTTATCCCCTTACAAGGATATGGCACTTATGCTTGCGTCCAGACTCGGCTCTTCGAATCCACGATCATTTGGTCAGTGCACATTATCTCACATTGTCGTCGTTACTAACTATGCTCTGCACAGTTTCTCAACGCCGCTGTAACGCTCTCTGGCGAGTTTTTCTACTGCTTATTTTTTGAGGCTCCTGCTGAATTCTGCGTTCGACAGTCTCACTACGTGTGTCTGAATATTGCTCGCCTTCAATGCTGTTGTACCGCTTTCCGGTGAGTTCTGGGACTTTATTTTTGGGACTCTTGCTGAATTGTCTGTTCAACAGTCTCGCAATGTGTATTCCCGATCATTAAATGTAGTAATGCTGCTTTGTATTAGATTAACTCGAAATTGTACGATATATTTCTGCTATTTGAAGTGCGAGGAGTGCAAGGGATATCTAAAACCGCCTCCAGGGCCTTCCCAGCGCCCAAAGGCCTTAAAAGGGGGCCAGCGTCGGACACCCTGTAAAGGGCTGGTGGCTGGTAATTGTACCTTCCGCGCACCTGTGAAGGGTGTTAACAGGCTACCCCGGCTTTTAAGGCCTCTGGGGCCTGGGAAGCGGCTTCGGAGGCCCTTCAAAGCCTCGCCCACTTTTGGCGATGCAAAGATCTGAGAAGAAGTGACCGGTTGGAGGACTAGGGGTGTTGTTCGATAGTCGGTGAGTTTGAGGGTTACAGGCATCGAGGATCTAAGGGGGGCGGAAGAAGGAGGTGAAGCCACGAGGAGCCAGTGGGCGTGTTATCGCCGCTTCGAAAAACGTTGGCGCCGCGTGACTGTGCGTGCCGCACATCAGGTGAAAGTTCGTGAGAAAGAAGGGCTCGTTGGCCAGTCAATAGATACGGTGACTTCAATAGATCACCTCGAGGATATTTCTGCGTCTGCATTGCACGCATGTATATATCTAGAATGAAGAAGTAAAAAAGAAAACCCAACGTTATATTAATATGCGGATGCGGGGAGTCGACGATTTCGCCTGTAATATGACAGCAGTTGCACGACGCAATTCGTAGTCACCGAGGCTGATCGGCAGCAATTTGGAAACGAGTAAATTGAATTCAGAAGTGAAACCAGGAGGAGAGACGACATACCTGGAAGAAATTCAACGTCGGCTGTTTCAACGGGGCGCCAGATGTCTGCGTCGTAGTTGGCCGCCGAGATAGAGATCAGAGTCCACCCAAAGAATATCGAGGGAATGAATAAAAAAGAATAAAACATTCAGACGCAGGAAGTGTGCTGCGAGCCCAATGAACGCGAGCAGTCAGGACGACCCGAGGTGTACCGTAAACCACGCCCAATTCGTGCCTGTTCACACCAAGTCATCGAGTAAATTTGTGTATTGAATCAAATCCAAAAGGAGAGGGTCAACAGACCTGGATTAATTCCAACGCCAAGCGCTACTTCCCCGAGTCTCGACATGTGGCCTATGGGTTCAACCAGTCTCGCAAGGATGAATGATAATAAAAACTCAGTTCGGATGGTACATGCATTCGGAATTCGAGCCCCAGACTGCAAGCTGACATGCCCTGTAACTTTCCAGTCATTTTTTTTGTGAGCAACGAAGAGATGAAACCAACCCTGGCGAGGCAAACGCAGTACGCACCGCAAATCGAACAATATTGATCGGCGGTATCTGAAAGAGTCAATTCTGCGTTGTGGACTTTAAGATCCAGGATCCTATAGACACTTGGACCCACGAGATTATGCGAGTTACAATACGGGGAGGCCGCATGTCTGCGAAAACAATGCTACGGTAAGGTGAAATAAAAGGGCACGGGCAAGTCCAGAAACCAGAGTCGGACCCAAATCGACCTCGGATGCTCTCGAGCGACCAAACGAGAGAATGGGTATCCCCACCGTACACCGCGCTCGACGTTCGATGTTGAGGCCAAATTAACTTGACGCTCGAACCAACTGAGGACGCTTTGAGCCAACGGACCAACAGCAAAGTGAACACCTACCTTACTTGTATTTCTCCTGCGCCACGGTGAAACGGATGTAGAATAAATGTGGCGTTCCGCAAAAAGACAACGCCTTGCGCGAAAATAATGATAATAATTAGGACGCAGTAGGCGGATGCGGCGAGTCGAACCCCGGACAACGAACCAGAACGCCGTCTATAGCAAGATCTTGCGTGTACTGTACACGACGTCCGAATACTTGCTGGGTTGGTGCTGCGGTATGACGAGTCCTGAAGGCCTGAAGATTGAACTAAGATGTGAAAATCAGCTGCCTTTTTGCCGACTGACCTCGGATAGTTCCGATGCGCACATGGAGGGACGCACCCCTAGTTGTAGGATTTAGTCTCCTGGCATGGAGCCAGCCAGGGTAATCGTTGTTTAATGCCCTGTCTCTAGCCATGGGTGGCTAGGGCCAAAGCCATTAGACTATTGGTTATTAAAAAAATGGAAG
Source organism: Mycena leptocephala (assembly GCA_029378395.1). Lineage (NCBI taxonomy): Eukaryota > Fungi > Basidiomycota > Agaricomycetes > Agaricales > Mycenaceae > Mycena > Mycena leptocephala. The sequence goes on along the minus strand of JARJLF010001261.1, from coordinate 20,350 downwards.
GCAGCAACAGGAATCGAACCCAAAAAGTGAGAGTGCAGCTTACACAAAGTATGAAAGTAGCACTGTAACCAACTGAGCTAAACAGGAGGGACAACTCACTTAACTAGTAGGGATAGATCAGTGCAATCCACAGAATAAGCACTTTCACACATATTATGGCCCGCATAGGGCCAGGTTAGTGTTAGAGTTAGTGTTAGAGGTTAGTGGTTAGAGTTAGGGGTTAGGAGGTTAGGTGTTAGGGTCCCAGGTATAGTATTTTTTTGTTGGTTAGAGGTTGGTTGGGGTTGGTTAGGGTTGGTTAGGTTTTTTGGTTAGGTTGGTTAGGGTTAGAATACTGCCAAAAACAGAGAATAAGCATGTAGAACAATTTCGAAGACCTAGGGCAGCTTGCCTGCCCTAGGTGTGGGTATAAGCTGTCCCAGGTAGGGTAAGGCTAGCCTTACCCTAGCTGGGAACAAAAAGTAGCATGTATTAGCAGTATGGTCTAGCAGGTTTTGATACCTGTCTGAATATTCCTCATCAGGTAGTGGTTCAATGGTTCAATCCCAGTTACTATCATTCATTTTGCCACTATTAGAGAATAAGGACCATTAGCCTTTTACCATGGAACCAGCCATGGGCTTGGCTGGCGCCGTGGCTTTAGAAGCAATTACCATGGCTAGGACCATGTGCATTAGACTAAATCTTACTGCTATGGCTCAGGGACGGGCGGATGGTTAAGCGCCACATACACGACTGGAGATTGTCTTGCCCGTCTCATCAACCTACCCAGACATCGAAATAATGGACCGGTTAGCATCGCGAAGACCGGCAAGTTGGAAAAGTCGAGATGGAAGTTCGGAGCCACTGAAAATTGAATACAAAAACCTGAATAAGATAATATTAATTACGATCGCGATTCCACGAAGGACGTACGAAAACACACTCATAGAATAGTCTCGCCTCCTTTTCAATCTCGACACCACTTTCTTCTCCTGGTTGTAATTGTACGGGCGAACGAACGAGAGCTTCGGGAGAGAGTGCCGAGGACGTGGTGGGAAAGCAAGGCGTCAGCGCGATGTGTCAGCATCGAAAGTCAGCCCATGGCTGTGTACTGATGTGGCGGTGCTGCAATTCTTTTGTTTCTTGCCACTTCAGCCCAATTCCGTCCTCAGGTCTCAGTGCCACATAACCCTCTCTCAACTATAATAAGACTTGCCGCAACTCCTAGTAACTGATTATGGCAGACGAGGAATCCTTGCACCAGGTCGATGGATTGTGGTTCTCGAACGACACACTCGTGATACGCGCTGAAAAGAGCATCTTTCGTGTATCCAAGTCGATTCTGGCTGCACGCTCGTCTGTCTTTGAAGCTATGTTCGAATTTCCCCAGTCCACGTCCGAAGGAGACTGTATGATGGACGGCAGCCAAGTTGTCCGTCTGCACGATTCCGCGGCTGAAGTCGAGTCATTTCTGCGAGCCATTTTCGATTCAAGGTGAGCCTCAATTCTAAAATCAACCCGACATATGTACCAGTAATATCTCTAGTTATTTCATGCCACCCCCCTCCACGGTCGACTTCGACGTCGTGCTGGGTATTTTGCGCCTCTCGCACAAATACGACGTGAACTATCTCTACAAGCGTGCGCTCATGCACCTTGAGACCGTGTATCCCGTCGACTACAATATATATGCAACACTCCCCATGCATGCACAGCCCCATCGACAACAGCTCCTCGGCTTCCATCTCAAAGCCATCCCTGTTCTGGCCGAAGTTGACGCCGCCTGGCTCCTTCCGGGTGCGTACTACGCCGTGGGTACCCATCCTTTGGCGAGCCTGCTGAATGCTGGACCATATTGGGATCGACTCCCGGCTGGGATGCACGAGACTTGTCTGCCGCTGGCAAGAATCCAGCACAAAGCTCTCATCACCGTCTGCCGCTTCCTGTCTAAGCACTCCACGTGTGATAACGAAGTGATCTGCAACTCTGGGCGACTGCAGCTTATTACCTAGGACCATTTCCCTCCAAGCTCAACTTTCATTACCGGAAAATCGTGTTCCCCGCCAAAGAAATTCCGTTCCCGCAACGCTGCGGGAACAAAATCCCCTTCACATGCAAAAAATTCACTAACCCTGCAAATCTGTTCCCGCAACGAACACACCGCCACCCAAAAAAAAATCTCTCCCAAAACCGTTCCCGCAACGCTGCGGGAACGGATTCAATCCCAAAACAATCACCTACACCCGTTCCTTCTATTCAACTCCCGCCCCGACCTTAGCGCGCAGATCAAGGGGCTGTGCAACATCAGCCTTCTTGTCCGCGACGCCCACCAGCCCCGCCGTGGGCTTCCCCCCTGCGCTGCTCCGCCGCACCTTTCCACGCCACGCACCTCCCTCCCCAACGACTGCATCCGCATCGCCCGCCTTGTTATTGCCAGTACCCAAACGCGGTTCAGCGCAATCCCTAGTCGTGACGCTCTGCGTTTCGTTCCCCGCCCTTAACTCGCGTGTATTCCTGGACCAATCCACTCCTCGATCTACGCCGCACCCGCACGTTGCATGCCTAGCTACTTTGTGGGCCCCGCCTCAATCATGCCAGGCCGTCATCTCCCCGCTCGACTGATCCGCGCCCCTTTTGTTTATTCGCCGGCACGTAACTACGTGCACTGTTTCCCATTCCGCCGGGCCCTGCTCACTTGCGGTCCCAGTCCCTCACCCGACTATCTGCAGAACACAGGTTCCTCCCCGGGCTGCTTTTGTGACTATCACTGCGTTCCGACCCTCTCTAGACTCACCTTTGTGCAGGTCTGTCTTCATCTGGCTTCATCTGGCTTCACTATTTCTAGGCGAGGATAGTCCCTAGACAGGCCCTTTTTAGCCCACTAGACAGGGATTTGGCCTGGCTTTGTCTAGCCTCTGTCTAGCCTCTGGCTAGCTTCTGTGTGGGCCCCAAACACAGGTCTGTCTAGATAAGTGGGGCTCAGTTCAGGTCTTTGTGGGTGCCTGACCATTGACATTTCGTTACAAAGTTCAATTTCACTAAAAATCAGGCTGCCTGACCCACACTGACCCAGGTAGACCTAGACTGACCCGAACACAGCTAGACTGACCATGTCTAGTCACATAAACAGAGACATCTGTCTAGCCTCTGTGTAGCTTTGTGTAGGTTGTCTAGCCACAGCTGAGTCTAGAGAGGGTCGGAACGCAGTGATTGTGAATCCGTCGATCAAAACTGCGGCGCAACCGGTTGGAGCGCTGAGCATCATCTGCTGGGAAACACCACACCTTCGAAAGAATTCCACTACGGCTTTGATTACAAAGCTTTTTCCCGCTCCGCCAACCCCGGCAATGTACAGGAGCAATTGCTCCTCCATCCCGAACATAAAATGTTCAGCTATGATCCGCACCGCGCGCAGCTGTTCAGGATTATCCCTAATTCCGCAGGCCTTAATAACATCTTCTAGATGCTGCTCTGGCGTAACAGTGTCGATGTCGCTGTCGTGCATATATATGGTGTGTTCTTCAAATACCAACTGGTCCACCGATGTCACTGGCTCACTTTCCCCTTCGCCATTTAATCGACGTCTCTTGGCAGGTGGCTGTCCCTTGGGTGGTTTCAGAAGAGGACGTTTGTCCTTGGATAATATATTCATTCGATCGCACTCTTGATTTATGCGGGCTTTCGCATCATCTGTTGTCGAAAATGTGTGTTCCTCGCTGGGCTGCCAATTACAGAGACGATGTCGGTCCTTCCATAGCGCCGTCCTGTCTAACACCAACATGACAGCTTTCTCGGTTGCTCTGTTCCGGACCTCAGTCTGCTTGAGTGAACCAGGATCTGGGTCAGTATCTTGCTCTTCCTCCTCCTCATCGTCTGAAATTCCGTCTTCCAGGCCGCCATCTCCCTCCAGTGCGGCGGCAAACAACTCAACATCGGTAGCTGCAGTTCCTCCCTCACAACCTGGTAACAGAGGTTTGGCCTTCCCGGCTTTTCTTAGCGCATCATAAGCGTCTCTCGCGTCTTTTCATTCATGTTCAACGAGCATATTTCGCATTATTTGGAGAGCCTTCTCAGAAAAAGTTGTTCTTTCAAACGCTACAGTCCAGCACTCGTTCGCTTCCTTCAGATCCATCACTGAACGCCACGGTTTGAACAGTATCAGCATTGCTCTTGCCCATCGTTCCTTTTTCTTAGGGCTGCGATCTGGTCTCGGAATTGTTTCACCCAAAAGTAAATTTATAACTGGAGTCCGGCGAAATCTAGCAACGTGACTGGACACTTGGGGATGATCTTGTGCCAGCGCACCGCGTGCTTCTGCATTGCGACCTCTTCGGCGGTCACGTCCTTTGTCATATTCAGCTGCCGTTCGCCGCGCCTCTTCCTCTTCAGCTCGTTCCAATCAGATGCAGCTGAGACCTTGGTGACCCATTCCTCATGCTCCCACAGACACAATGAATCAAACGGCGGTGCTTTACTGCGGCATGGGTAGTCGGTGACGTGAGTAGACACTCCGACATAATTTTCCGAGACCACTAATGTGACGTCCTCGTGTTCAGGGCTGGTAATACTGTCGGCTTCGTCGTCGTCCAAGTCATCGTCCCCGCAATAATCTTCAAGCTGTTCCCTGTTGTTGGTCATGGCCATTCCACTCATCAATGTGGATTCGTTGACGTTGAATGGCAATTCTTTTGCAGAGGTTGTCGGTAGACTCAAGACGTCACATTCCTGCTTAGCCAAGAACCTATCGATTTCACCCCATTTGAGAGGTTTGAAAGTATGACTGCAGTAGTAATCTCCGCCCCCAATGAGGTAACTCATGACTTGCTGATGAGACATTTCTTGTTTAGACATTAAGGCCATAACTGTTTTCGTGAACAAACTCCTCTTCACCTTTACCGCGCTGTTTATAACTTTGTCGGTACCCTCGAATTTTTCATTATTCCTCTTGATCGCATACTCGACGGCCGATAGCCCGACATGAGTCGCAAGGGCAGACTTGGTTATGTAGTCTGTGACATAGTAGACCAATGCCTTCGCTGCTTCTCCTGAACCTACGTACTTAATGTCCATATTGCATCTCAACAGAAACATGACCAACTGGTTAAAGTTATTAATTCTAGGGTGCAGTCTACGGAGCATAATAGATTCAGTCTCTGGATCTAGGTGAGTCAAGGGATTCACTTCGCCGGTGATCCTCATCCGACATGTCATATCATTTCTCGGTTCACCTGGTTTCAAATACTTCCAGCATGTGGCCTTGTGTACATGCCAATTGCTCTTGATCACCAGCTCCTCCACAGTTGCACGGAAAGCTGTTTCAAATTCCTGGTCCGTCATCATCTCAACATCCGGTTTTTTATGCAGACGTGGATCCTCCCACCCTGGAGGCATCTCTGGTGGCAGCAAAGGCCTATCTGTTTCTATCACTGGGTCTCTCGTACTAGGAAGTTCGCAACTGATTATTGACTCCAACCACCCAAACATCCGAGCCGGGAAATCGGGGTTCTCCCTCATGCGGTCTCTTAATTCCTGCGGAGTTGGATTACCTTCCAACCATACGAGCATATGGCAGTGAAGAGTGCCCCTGCCCTGTGCCTCTATCATCGCGTAGTAAGCATTACACCTGCCGAACAGGCCATTTTTTTCTGACGAAGTTGATGAAGGGTCGTATCTCAAGATAATGCGGATGAAGGCTTTAATTACCTCGTCAAAGAAAATTGCAGCTGGTCCCGGATTTTTTGCCAGGAATACCTTGCATTGGAACGAATCCATTGACTTCCAGTGGTCAGGGTCAATGCCGGCTATTGCGGCCAGTAAGGGGTCGGCGATGTCGGCGGGGTTCAAGGTTAGAAACAATGCTGGTGTTCCAAATTTTTTAATTAGAGCTCGGATCTCATTTCGTCGGCATTTCTTGTACCCAGAGCTGCCTTTTAGGTCTTTGGCCAAAACCTTCAGCTTCCCAAGTGTTCTCATGGCCTTTTTTTCCGCCTTGTTCGATGGTTTGGCGTTCAATTCCCACTTCCGTATAAGGTCTGTTATGACGGGTGCCAGGTCCTGAATTTCGCTAACAATCTGGTCTTGCGTTCTGGCGGAAGTACGAAAGTTCACTTGCCTATTGACATCTGCTTTCTGAATAATATTCCAACAGACATAGGCAAAATTTGGATCTTTCTGAAACGTGCCATCGGCTTGCATTAGTAAGTTTGCAACTTGACGCTCAAACCCTATTTTTTGTGAGTCGGTCCGGTTGGGCTCGTGAAATCCTCCGATGCCCCAAGGATTCAAATGCGGGAAGTTAAAGGTCAAAAACCCAGGGTCTCGGTCCGACAAAAATTTAGAGCCGGACTGCATTCGCACATAGTTATTCCGGTCATGACACCACGCAACTGCGGAAGCTTTCATGTCTCTAGGTGTTCTCTCACCAACGGTGTACCCAACAACTTCCATCACTACTTCGCCATCCGCATGAGAAGAACTCGGGTCAAAGGTCGATGCTCCTCGATCAGCATAACTTTCGTTTTCTAAGGTGGAGTCGGGTAAGCAACATAACTCGACGGCATCAGGAACACCTTCGTCGCCCTCCGTGTGGAACAAAGCATCGAGATTTTCACGGCTGAACTCAAGCTCGGCCCCCATATAGAATGCGTTTTTGGTCAATAAAAAGTTGATCATTTTTTCAACCCGCGTTTTAGACACAACGACTGGTCTCAACGACTTAATATTTTCCCTCGTAGGTACTGTTGACGGCCCAACAAAAAGCGCACACATGGCCTCGTGTATCTCATCCCGGGGTGGAGGCAATACCTTTCTCAGAGTCGCCACATCTTGAGCAAAGATGGCCACATTCCCTTTTGAGTATCGCTGAGACGTTGCCCGAACACTGTCTGGTCGTTCACCCGCGACCTTGTCACTGAATAGGTGTGTTATCCGAGTAGAGCGTGAATGTGCCGACATCATGAGATCATATAGACTAGCATCCTCGAAAGCTTTCCTAACGTCTGCTGGGAGCTCGTCCCGACCAAAGTACTGAAAGTTAGCCAGTGAATCCAGCGGTTGATGACCAGCATCCAAACCCGTTTTGCACGAAGGACACATCTCAAAAGGGGCCTTTTTCGTTTTATCTTGAAGTGCAGCATGACATAAAATTGCACCGTCATATGCGTTCATATTATATGTGTTTGGGAGAGTCTCGGCAGGCAGAGACGGGTTTCTGAGGAGGGTGAGATCATAGTGCAGCGGATTGCATAAGGTAAGTAAGCTTTCCTTTGTCCGCCTTCCGCACACAGCACACGGCCGTGGGATCCATTTCAAAGGATTCATTTCTTTCTGCCACTCCGTTGCTATCGAACGTTGGTGAGAAACATCACACATGGAGGGAAAATTCTGGCGAGCTTCTGCTACGGCATGTGCAACAGCCTCCTTCCGAACGATGTTGGGAATAGTCGGATCCTTCGGGATTGCCGCCCGAGATGATCTATTGCGTTCAAACCCCGACCTGCGTGTTTCTTCCTCACTTCTCACTGATTGTATGGCCCTAAGTCTTACAACACCTTCCCGAATCTTCCGACTCGCCGCAAACAAAAATACAGCGGTTTTCCCAATGCAACGGTCGCCGCATTCATGCTTCAAAAAGCTCTCAAGTAAGATAGGCTTGCTTTTCCCAGGGCGAATACCATGAGCGACACATAGAGCTGTTAATTCTTTCTTGTTCAAATGCTGATACAACCCCACGAACCCGGAGATACTAGTGGTATGAACGGCGATAAATTTGACTCCCATATCGGACGCATGAAGTGATTCTAAAGTAATTGGAGTCACGATCTCCACAAAATTGTATGAACTGTTTAACAGATACGTGCTGATGTACTCTATTCCATCTCTGACGTCCACCTGGATCTCATTATTCAACATGACTGGTGGCACAGGAAGATCTTCCATGGTAAACACGGCTGAGGGACGGGTTTCTGCCGGCACGGACAAATTAGCACGAGCAATAAATGGGCCCGGTCTACCATAAAGCAGACGGATAAAAACTAGCCGCTGATTTTTGCAATGTGAGGTGCAAACATGGTTCATAATAGCTTGCAACAGAGCAGTCTTGTTGACGTCGACAGGTATGAAATGGGCTTGCGCGATCGTGGTCAGCTGTGCCAAAGAAAGATACAAGAACATGGCCGTGAATGAACTCGATGAACCGTACGCAGCTAGCATTGTTGCTTCATCGCCAATAGCAGTAAATTCAAACCATTGGTTTAAATGAAATGTGGATACAGTGCCTGAGTCGTCGTCGCGCGGTGCGTTGTCGAAAACAATGTCAAGATATTGTGATGTAGACTGAGGTCGGTGCTGTTTGCGGCGAGGGCACAGCAGTTTCCGGAACCACAAGAGATGATTATGGGCGCGACATTCTGGACCACAATTGTGAGCTGAGAGGACAGCAATCAACGCAGAACGGCGTGCAGATGTCTGTACACCGTGTTGGGTGGCTATTTCTGCTAGTCTAGGAACTGTCCAATACTGAAATTGACGTACAAGCAGCGAAATATCGGGACAGTTTACCCCCACAGTGTGCGCTGGAATTACCTGATGAGGACCGTAAAATCCAATACATTCGTAGGGTGTATTCAACATATGTGTTGTCAAAAATCTGATGCCGTCACCGTAGTCTGCTGAAGGAGTATCTTGGAGAACAAGTGGAAGCACCATGTTTTGGACGGAGACAGCAGTTGCAGTTTCTTCCAATATGGTTGAACTGGTTGGACGGTACCGGTGAACAGGCGATGCGGGACGATGAACGGAGGGGGGTTGGACAGTGCACGATGAACGAATGCGATGAACGGTCTCATTGAACGGTAAGCTACTCGATGACGACATTACAGCTGACCCAGGCATTCTGCCCGTCGGCAAATGCGTAGAAGCTTCTGTACCATGAAGAGAGTATGCTCAAATATCAAGTAGTTTCACGTACCTTGCTCATGGGCCAGTCTTTTCGTACGAAGACTATTGGATATGACCGAGGACCCTGTAGCTGGGGATAGTTATTCAAAACAAGGCAATGCATCGCGAGCACTCACCTGGATCATCATCCTCTCGTGCTTTTCTTTAGCCAAGGGCGTTATCGGAGGGTGGAGCCATAGTGTCGCAATAGATTTCAAGGGGCGGATGATTCAGAGCTACAGGGGAATGACAGAAGGTGTCCGGAAGAGGTGTCGGCTGTGCAGAAGTAGACATGGGAAAGGCAGCTTGCACATTCTGAGTGCGAGCCGAAGCAGAGTGTACACTGGGAGACGATGACTGCGGGTGACTAGCTGGGAGGTCCGGCTCATCCGCGTTGATGAATACGTAGGATGAGAAGTGCAATGGCGGGGCACCCTTTGTTCAGGCAGTTCTTCAATGGTCTCGACAGTGACTTGGGGGGCCATGGCAAGTAGTAGCGGTAGCCAGAAGTAGCAGGAGAGAAGAGGCGAAGCAGATTTGTAATGTAAGGTCGGCTGCGCAAGGTCGGCCCCGCAAAACTGACTCAGTGATGTGATCGACACAAAAGACAATAGAGATTTTAGACTAAGAGATGCCACGAGCGCCAATTTCACATGATCAAATGCAAATCAGGTGGCCTTGACTTCGCCCAGAGACATGCAAGCAGAGAATCTGAGATTCGTGTGCATTCGGCTGGTGCAATACAGATTTGGCGGACGGGGTAAGGACACGATAGGCATCTTCCTCTGATTGCAATTTTCATGCACAAGGGCGAGGCCGAAGGCCGAATATTCCGAGATGATTTGGCAGACAATAGGTTCCGGACAAAGCCGAGATCAAATGATCGATGATCTGGTAGACGATCGAAATTCTGTTTTACGGTTTTCTCAGCCACAGGTTCCGGGGAAAGCCGAGACATCAGTGATCGATGATCTGGTAGACGTTTCAGATTGGGATTTACGGGATGGAGACCTGGAACCTAGTCGGTACCAGGAATAAGTGCCATTAACTTTGCAAACAGCTGTAAATGGTTGAAAGTTTTGAACCGTTCACAGGGGATCTACTAGTGGAAATTAGGATTTTGCAGTCAAGGGTATCTTGGAGGGCTTTTATGGTTGTCACAATCCACAAATATGCTGGTACTGACCATGGTTGCGCTCAAAAGGCGGGGTACATGCCAAATATGGTAATTGTTGATGGCTCGGGTTTGATGCGCCGTCGCGCCGACGCTGCCTGCTCTTCAAGCTTTAACCCATGAATTATCTTTCTAGAACTTGAACATGCAGATGACAGAGGTGCTGACCTGAAAATACTATCCCAGGTTAACAAGGGCCAATAACAACAGCCGTGCAACCAGTTTAACCCACCTACCCATTTGCCAACCTGGTCTGTGGTACAGACCGATGTGGCTATGATCTGCCCAGCCACGGGTGGCTATGCCACGACCCCCGGAGTACCCCGGAGTGTATTCCTATATATTCATGGCTGGATTCAGACCTCTGAATCCCGGATGTGGCTGTGCTTTAGCGTCTTCCGAACTTCCGAACCAGTGGCTATGCTTTTTGGCCTTCCGAGATGAACAGGGAAAATTTTTGATGGCTCGGGATATCCCGGATCATCTTGTATTGGGTTTGTACGGTGGGGTGGGATGACTCTGGTGGAGGACGGCGCATGCGGAGGCGCAGAAAAATCTGCCGTGAACGTAGATGGGAAATTGTATGCAGTTGGCTGAAGAATAGTTAAGAAAGCACCAAATTATTTGGTCTGACACATACCTGAATTGTAGCTGCTGCGGTACCTCTGAGTTCGAAGGGCGGCTGCAGAGACGGCGGCTATGATGATCAGCTCAATGCGCTCGTGAGAGGAGAGTAGAATACATACCAGAGGGGCAGGAGCCCACTGGCCATTTGTGTCGCGGAGCCAGGGCAATCCATTGTTGTCGAAGTGAATATCGGGCTTAGGCGCAGACTGCGTGAATGGTGGAACAGCTGGATCTGACATTGCGAATAAGATTGAGGAAAGGAAAGGAAAGGAGTGTGGTGAACAAGGAGCGAACCTCGAACGGAGAAACATTTGGATACGAGCCCAGCTTTATGAGCTCTGCTGTGCCGGTGACCCTTCGGAAGCAATGTACCATTTAAGCTCTGTCGTTGAGAGAGAGTAAGTGTCGCAACAGGGCCAGATTGTTACTCAGTACTACCGGAGGCAATTTCGCTTTTACAGCAATCCAAGAACCAACTGGGACGCAAGCTGTGATGGATATCAAGCCTCAACGCACTCACCGAAATCACTTCTAGACACCGGTCATCGTTGGGATGTTAGACGGTAATTCACGGGCCGACTTCCAGTCGATGAGATCATAAGTTTAGCCTTGTGATCAATATCACACGGTTGACTCGGGGAATCACCGAGCCTCGGGCTGAGTAACTCACCGAGCCTCGGTCTTGTCCCCGACTCCACTGCGGCTCCGAGAGTATTGTACATTATATAAAGGGAGTGCTCCCCCACATGTGGACACACTATCTTTACCTCAATCCATTCGGTGCTCTAAATCTGCGTGAACTCTAAGTGAAGCTCGAAGCTCATTAAGTGTTACGAACGGCTAACTCTTCAGCAACGCTATAAGCTTGTTAACGGTTGGTACAGCAGTCTTAAGACCACGGAGACGTTTCCCGTGTTCACGTTCAGCAAAGATTCACTCTTGTTGATCGGCTGTTTAAGTAGATTTGAAGAGGAACGGAAGATTGTTCTTGAAAGGAGTTTTGAACATCTTTATTCTACAATACTTTATTGCCGAATGGCAATACCAAATCGCTCACTCTGCACTCCGTGCAACCGGTTTCGCTAACACAAGCATCTGGGTAAGTCCAGCAATTCACAGCGGCGGCGTCGAATCGGTCGCAAAGTCATTAAAACAGCCCTGGTGGGTCAAGATTGGAGTGTAAATGGAGTGGGGGGTTCTTGAAAGCATCCATAAGACGGCGTCATGTCAGGTCTTGGACGGTGTCTGAGAGAGAGTGCTAGCGAAGAGTGAGTTACGTCTGTGACATTTGTGACATGCAACCGAATTCGGCGAAAGCCCGAGCGGAGAGTCGCCCAATGTGTTTATTCAGCGTAATGTGTAGCTAGAATAATCTGTCGGGGGGTACCGACCCCCTGTATAGATTATAATATATAATGGTTTGAAAGAGGGTCCGAACGGATAATACTCAGATCCAAGTCCGATGGGGTCCTAACACGTGCCTCGGCATCGCTGCCGGAAATGCGAATATATTCTGAAAAAATTATCTATGCTTATGGGAAGTCAACCACTGTTTGTAAACTAAACGGAAATAAAAACGGTTAAATCGTTTGAAAACGTTTACAAACGGAAATGGTTGGAGCCTTATCTTAAAGAAATTAGGGCAAAATTAGGGGTGTGTTCCACCTCCCAGAGAAATGCGCGCACGCACGCACTTTTCGGGCAGTGTGGGGCTACCGAGTCACCCTATGCCGCTATCCGGCCGGGTTTTGTGTTGCTCGACCACCTACTAAATCTATGGGTTCTTTCAACCAGTTCTCGGGCATCGTACTCTCTCTGTCCGGTATTCCGGACCAGGTCTCTAAGACTTTCTTTGGTGCCAGCACCGATCTCTTTCCTCCCGGTGGACAGTTTGCCAGGAGAATATCAACTTGGAGTCTGCGATTTATGTGAGCCCCATCCCGATTTATGACGTGTGCGTTCCTGATTTTTTTGTTTTTTGTTTTTGTTTTGGTGGAGCGAAACTGAGAATGGCGTCTGATCTAATCAAACCCATCCGGGCTCTCGCATTTGGTCAATATGTACGCTAGGTCTTCTTCCGTTCCACAGGGCATGCATCTGGCCTAGGAATGCTGCGGTCCCCGAGAATGAGAGCTTCGAGAACACGAGATGTAGTTCTTGTAGCTGGAAATTTAGTGCTGTCCACATATGATATTAATATGAAATTTCGCATATCATATTATATTGGTATCATATTATGAATCCTGGCGCCGTATCGTATTCGTATGTATTGTCCTCGTATTATATTAAGCCACGTCGAGACCCTACAAACCGTGGACAAATGGTGTGTGATACGTGCCCGAGTCGCCTACCAGATTGCGCCACCGACTCTAGGACTGTGAGACAACGAGATTAAATTGGCCGATTAAACCATTGTATGTTGTTGGCCATCCAGTACCCAGTGCCGCCTCGCTGATCCAGCCACAGACAGGATTGCCAAAGAAATCGTCACGCAGTCTCCCCGCACTCAAAGAACGGTATGTACTCGGTCCTGTTTAATAATCCCGTGAAACTCACGCTGCCGCTCGAATGCAAATTGACCTAGATACTGCTTCATTCTGTGCATTTCAATATTCATTCCCAATTATCTTCCAATGAGCCAGGTGGCAGTACTCTGTATATTTATTTTTTCATACTGCACAGTCAAGATCTTAGGGCAAATTTACACATTTATCTGCAGACGAGCCGGCGATTCATGAGGATAATACGTTTTTCGGAGTTGTATTTGACAATTGAATTGTGAACCTGTTTTCAGTTGGCGAATTTAACCGATAGTATGCTGTCATGAATGAAGTGAGATACACAAGCCGGAGCGAAGCGACGGCATGTTTTGTCGTATCGTATCGTAATCTTCTGTATTAATATTTTTTTTTTCACCCCAAGGCCGTATCATATCTGTAGTATTATGAATATATTAATAATATATTATCTCGTATCATATCAATGGACAGCACCAGCTGGAAGGGAGCGTGCTCGCGGAGCATACGCAAAGTTTCGTCGCTAACGTCACGCATATCCAAAGAGACCAAGTTTGGGCAGAATCAGCGGGGCGAAGATCGACGTATCGTCAACGAGGTACCCGTACCAGGTTAACCGATGGATCGGGAGTCTGACCGCTCGCAACAGAGGCATGATGGCGCCTTGGCTGAGACCAGTGCAGAAGGACAAACGGTGCGCTTTGACGATGAGTTCGAGTAGGTGTATCAACGACCCCATCACGACAGACTCGATATTTATGTCGGTAAGGCTCGCCCATGGAGGTCGCGGTCGAATCCGTCACAGTGCGCATCAATCTTCACCTCCCGCAACTTTGGGTTGTTTTGAAATACAGAAGCGGGGGTACTGAGTACGGTCCGCCCCATAGGATTCCCGGGCCGGGTTCTGCATAAGGCATCTCCTCTGCGAAGAGCTCCGCCCGTGTCATGCCCAACATCTCCCGATCGACGTCCCAGTTGCATCTCGGGACGGCGTCCAACATGATCTTTTCCAAGGCGGAGAATGAGCCGGGATTGATGCGCAGGAACTGTGGCGTGGGAAGCTGGAGAGACAGGTCGCGAATGCGCGACGCGTGAACAAGAAGGAAGTCGATCGCACGGTTAGGTGCGCTGGGGAAGCTAGCAAGTGCGGATTTTGACGGAAAGCGGACAAGAGCCGCTCCGGGCGATCCATCCGACCTCGGCGAGCTTTGAAGCGCATTTGTACGCCTTTTTGAGTGTGGAAATCCAACAAAATCTGTGTCCACAAGGGGCCGTTGTAATGTGCAATCTCACGCCAAACGTTGGTACACTTGAGAGATGCGGAGAGGCGCCTGGATGTATGTGTGTGATTTGAGTTCGTCTAGAGCGAGATCTCGGCACATCGGGTGGATCTTCATGATGATTTCGAGGGGTAGGAATGGGAGTTGACGCTGAGCCCTAGACAGATTCGTATGATAGTAGGATTACGGCGCTTGTTCTATCTTCGTAGGATCCGGATTAGGAATCGTGAAGTCTATAGGATCCCAATGTAGGCATGTATTATTCGTGGGATTACTATTATCAGACAGAAATGGTTGTCGCTATGTAAAATATTACAGAAATTTGACATATTGTGGATACTGCGCCGAAAATTCCTCTGGCTCCTTTTGAGCATACTCCCGAGGGGCGATCGCCGTCGTCTTGTCCCCGGGAACCAGTTCAATGGCCCACCCAGCAAGTGGGTCCCCCGCCTTGCGTCGTTTGGGCTTGGGTGTTGGTGCGACTGCGGCCGAAGTAAACCTACGTTTGGCGTTCTACGGAGCCGCGTCAGTGAGGGAAATGTAGAATGCTGGTGGTGGAGATTTGTCTCTACGGGAACGTAGGTGTCGCTGATTTACTGTAAGTGGATGAACAATAAAGGCTAATTTCACGCACCTGTCCATTGTTTTCATTACCATTTGCAATGCCTCATCCTCTTTTTCACCCTGCATACCCTCGTGCTCATCTTCCTGAATATCATCTCGTTCCAACTCTACGCTACGAGAGGTGACACGCGAAGATGAACGCTGAGAGTTGTTGTTATGAGCATTCAGATTGAAAATTGGATCCGAAAACGGCATTCACGCGCAGTGCCGATGCCTGGTTCGCATTCGACCGAAAAGATATGTAAAGAGGGGCTTCGATTATGCACATGCATTTCGCTAAGTATTCGCCTCCGCTTTTTTCGACGGACGCCGGCCAGGTACTCGGCCAGAAGAATTTGACAGGTTTGTAGTCAGCACTGCAATCGAAGGAATAATGCACTTGTGCTTCTCCTGAAGCCTGCTTAAGCGCCGCCTCCACCTGCGCCTTGGCCTGTCTCAAGGCGACGACACATTAATCACTTCTCGAGCCCGCATACCTTTGTCTGTCGCAGCCGCATGACATCGATTAGAGCTGGAAGTTCGTTTTGGTTGTTGTTCAAGTCACCGGTCGCCAGCCTCATATTGATCTCCGCAGCCCAGCGTGCGTCGTACTCGGAATATAGGCAGTGGTTTGGAGTGCAAGCAGAAGTAAGAATTGAAAAACTACTTTTTGAACGATTCTATGAGTCTCCGCGTTGTTCCGTGCGTGCTGCGCCTCACCCAAGTTGGCTGTTGCAGGCATGGTGTGCCAATCGTTGAGTGGAATGCGAGATAGGCCAATTGAATGTAAATCATCGTCATGCTGCCGAAACGCGCCGCTGCCATGCTCTAAACCTTCGCCGCTCCCCTCGCGCCGCTGCGGCAAAGCACTGTAAAAAGTAAAAGCACTATATAAGTATTAGTACCTAGGTACTGATTTCTTGTTTTTGACACTAATATGAAGTGCTTTGGGAATTAGTGCTTTTCTAAGCACTTGAAATTAGTGCTTACAAGGCACTAATCCTTAAAGCACTTCATATCAGTGTGCAACCTATTTCTAGCCCCTATCTTGGCCCAATCGGGTTACTGCAGCGTTTTCAAGGCGGTGCATGCGGCAATCACCGTATCTTTCCCGCATTCGGCCGCCCTCGCTACCTTTCACGTACGATTGGCCTGTCCGGTGCTCCCCTTTGGCTGTTGTGGGCGTTATAGGTCAGATTCACAGCCAAATGATGATCATTTACCCACAGGGGTCTCTATCAATCCTCCTCGTAACACCGGCGCTTAATCATTTTCTGACCTTGCCCACTGGATTCCGAGCTTCACCTTTTTCTGCACGGTGTCGAAGTATAACATTTTTGTTGGTAGCTGAGATCTGTGAGAGGATTCGTGGCAATGTCAGGGAATCCGACGAGTCGGACATGCTGTATTGATGTTCAAAACTCAAAAGGGGTCCTCAGGACGTCGTTTGGGCTAGTCTAAATTAAGGCTCCAACCATTTATTTTTTGTTTGCGGACCCAGACAAATCAAACGGAAACGGTATTTAAACAGTTTTAAACCGTTTAAAACAGTTTATAAATGGTATTTTGGCGGGCAGGTTCTTTGGACGCATCTGGAGGATCAAATTGAGTTATCTGGCCATAAAAAAAGTTGCCGACAAGACCCTACCCACGTTGCCAGCTCAAACGAGGTGCAACAAGATGGTTATGAAGCAGGATGGCGGCGGGAAGCAGGCGCGATGTGTCTGCCGAGCTAGCCGACCGGCATCAAATACAAAGATCCTGCCCGTAAGTGAGCGGTTCCTTACTCTGGGACGATGGCATGACCTCGGAGAATCCCACCAGTTCTTCTGGATAGACTGTATGGGTGAGAATCCACCCAGCAAGCTGCGGTAAGTGATTATTTTGTTGTAACCATTTGAACCATTTACAAACAGTTTTCAAATCGTTTGCGCCCACCCACAAACTAAATGGAAATAAAAACGGTTTAAACCGTTTGAAAACGTTTTCAAACGGAAATGGTTGGAGCCTTAGTCTAAATGTGTGAACTCGATTTAGTCGAAGATTGGGATGCCGCGGCAATGGCACAGCCACGCCCCGTCAATACGCGGCAGGGCGCGGCAGTGCGCGGCAGTGCCGCGTCATTTACCCTTGACCCTGTTAGATGGCCCTAGATCGGCGAACTCATTTCATCATCGCCACGTCTCCACCGCCTATTCCGCAATGTCAGAAAGTCCACTCCTCCCCGCCCGCGTGCTAGCTCCGCCAGCGGAAATTCATGGGACCGACGGCTCATCATGCCACCCATGGGACACCGACGGGCAAAAGTGAGGCTACTGATTTCGCGGACGTAGCTTGACGCTATCTTCGCAGACTCATTAGCACGGTCGAGACCTCCTTTGCTGGACTACGCCAGGACGCCAACCACCAGTCCAACAGGTACAAACCGCGTACTTATTTGTTTATCAAACTGACGAGGCACCGCAGCCTCAAAGCTGCGCTAGAGAGGTGACCACTGCCGCGCGCCGCCCATTTAAGCTCTGACACCGAGATTTCCAGATTGACCGCGGCCGTTGAAGCCCTTAAGCAGCAACCCCAGTCCAGTGATCCGAAGACCACATTCTGGACGGCACATAAGACATTGGCCTATGAGTTTGACAAGGAACTCCAGCGCAAATATGGGAATGATTTAGATACCTCTCTGATATTTGTGCGTCTATGGTTTCTTCGCTCTCAATCGTTTTCCTGATGCGGGATACCATCAGGCGGGTCTTTTCTCCGCAGTGACATCTGCATTCATCATCCAGATTCAACCTGAATTTCAGGGAGATCCAAATGCAGTGACTGAGACGCTCTTGATGATCCTCGTTCTGAACATTACTGGCGCTGCTTCTCCAGCTACGCAAATGCTGCCACAGACCCAGCTCTCTATCACTGTTGTGATCGCGCAGGGTCTCTTGTATTTCAGCCTATTCTCCACGCTTCTCGCGGCGCTGCTCGCCGTCCTTGGCAAGCAGTGGCTCTTGCATTACGATTCAGTGGGTCAAAAAGGAACAGTCGATCAACGCGGGCTTGAACGTCAGCGCAAATTTGACGGATTGCGACGCTGGAAGTTCCATATAATTATGCAGATATTCCCCCTTCTCCTTCAGTTCTCACTGCTGCTCTTCGCGACCGCCTTGTCGATCTATCTGTGGACAGTCCACCGTGGAATAGCAGGGATTGTTCTTGGATCCACATGCCTAGGGTTGATTCTCTACACTCTGATGGTCGTGTCGGCTCTGGCGTCACCAGATTCCCCGTTCCAGACATCGCTTACAACTCTTCTGGGAGTCGTGGTAAAATTAGCCCCGTTGCCGTCACTGGCTGTCGTGAGGCGAGCTTTTTTTGACCCACTTCACCGTTTAGTATCGCACATTTTGTCAGCCTCCTGGCATGTTATGAAGACCATTCCCCCGCCTCTGCCCCAGTTCGCGCTCAGGAAGATCCCGGAGGCTACGGTTACCCCACAACCAACACTCGTTTTCCCACAAATACCGCAACCATCCGAGCAAGTGTCTGCCGTTGTATGGGCATTAGAAACATCTACCGATCCTCGACTCGTCGAGGCTGCTGCAGAGCTTGTTCTGGAGCTGCAGTGGCCTGTGAACCTTGATCTTCGACCTTCCCTGCGTCGATTATCTGACATCTTCAACGGCTGTTTCGATGGCCACACGCTACGTGTGGGCATGGGCAATCGTGCCGCCAGCTGTATCAAGGCGTTCGGGTTACTCGAGATGGTTACTGCACGACACGAAGGGTGGTCCAGTCTATGGACCTTTGACCACCTTCCCGTCTCAGGGGCGGATCGTGAACTAGATTCTATGGTCACATTTTTCCACTTCAACTCGGCACGACGCATCTTAATACTTCGTAAACCAATCACCCAGTGGACCCTCCGCTTCATTGCTATGCAACACACCTCAGAATCCCAGTTGGAAAATGTCCTTAAACATTTTCACCCTGAAAAGGCTGCAGTCGGTAATGTTTCCCTATTTGCCGACTTCTTATACTGTGTCAACTCTTTCTTGGCCCCGCCCGCGGCTCGTGATCTCTCCCTGATGGATAAAACGTAGGCGAAAGTTGTATGTTATTATGACCCCAACTCATACGTATTACAGTGGATATTGTGTTCTTCTTCTCACCCTGCTTTGTGAGAATCTTGCCAAGCATCTCACAGAAGGAAGTACCTGGACTTCCGCCACTGCAGGCAGAATTGTCAGGCGAATTATCGAATTCAACCCCGATCTCTACGACTTCCGGTATCGCTCGGGCGACTACGACCGGTTGAGGCGTGCTGTGTATCGCTTTTGTGCTAGTCCTGGGCTGGAGCAGTCCACTGTCACCGGATTGCTTCCATTCGTGAGGTTTCGATTTCGGGAGGACTCGCGTCTGAAACTTGGTGTACTCCGCGAGCTCCAAACCTTGATCATTCCATTGAACCTGGCGGAGAATGTCAATTGGGTGTACAGCTGCTTAGAGCAGCAATACGCCTCAACTTTCCGAGATGTGGTGGTCATTCGTGACCTCTTACAAGTCCTTTTCACTTACAGTCTTCTTCCAAGTAAACCATCGCCCACCGCCCTTCGAGCCATTGTGTCGACCATAACATCTGATGTTGGCGACTACGACAACTCCACACACTACCTCGCTTTCCATGTACTTACATCTGCGGATCACTGGTTCCAGGAAAATGAGCTGCGAACCGTACTGCAGGAATATTCTGTGTGGGCTACGCTCGGAGCCTTTGACCCTGACCTCCCTCTATTCCGCCGCGACATCACTACCCATTATATCTCCTTGGGCTACAAGATATCCACAGCACCTGAGTGGAAGACCGCAATCTTTCAGGATCTACCTAGCTGGCTAGCACTTTTGCCCACACTTCAGGACCCTCAGATAAATGACAAAACAATACAGGAATTTTGTGCAGTCCTTTCTCGCATATGGGCTGCAGATGTGGAACAAAGCCAGCACCTTGGGTACGAAAGGCCTTTGGCCATGTCAGTCGTAGCCCTCGCAAACATCTGGGATGGCCTCGATTCCGTGACCATCACCGATATCGACTCCTTGATTCCCATAATCAAGTGCACTATCTCCACAGCATTTCACGGCAGAGTTGACAATTTCTGGATCCACCATGTCCTTTCTCCGCGGTTTCAGGATATTATTATGGCCCACCTCGGAGATTCTCTTGCTCGCGCAGGGCAAAA
>JARJLF010001260.1:0-88462 GCA_029378395.1 Mycena leptocephala | reverse complement strand
TCTTTTTTATCAGCATGGGCAGCCGGGTACCCTGCTGGTCCACCTGCCTCACCCGATGTTAAGGCTTTGCCCGCTGAATGGGTCGCGGCGCTCAACGACGCAGTCGCTCGCAAAGCTATCCCTGACATTCCCCTTTCAAATAACGCGTCAGACGGCGGCAGCCCAACTTATCCTTCGGGTTAGCAGTTCCTCATTCAGTCTATACATTATTCATGAGACTGTCCAGGTCACGATCCCAACAGCCCCGAAATCTGCTCTTCAACATATCAATGGTACGACCCTTCTACAATTATTTAGAGACAAAGCAACATGCTTACACGAAAAACAGCAGAATCGATGGAGATATATGGGACGCGCCAGATGGTCACGTTGGTATTAGCTTTGACGATGGCCCGGAAGCCGTACGCTTGTCTTATTTTGTTTTTGTTTTTTATTCTCAACCGCAGGAAGGGCACGGAGGACCTGCTTAAATTCTTGGAATCAAACGGTCAACAAGTGACCCACTTCCTTATTGGCAGCAACATTATATACATGCCCGACTCCTTCACCAAAATGTTCGAAATGGGCCACGATATTGCCGTGCACACGTGGACCCACCCGCACATGACAACCCAGAGCAATCTTCAGGTCGTCGCCGAGGTACGAGGTGTTGGTCGACGTATCGCGGGATTGTCACTAATGGCGAGTCCAGTTGGGTTGGACAATGCAGATAATTCACAACTCGACTGGCGGCCGCGTCCCTAAATTCTGGCGGGTAAGCCCACCTCTCTTCTAACCTTTCAAGCAGATTCTGACGTACTTAGCCCCCCTACGGAGGTACATACTTTTTAGCCATATTTCAAGTTCATCTTTTGATTCTTGACAGACTCTGATAAGAGAGTCACTGCCATTGCCAAGGAGGTATGAATTCTAGTCAATATTTTGTGTACATGCGGCTAACCCGTTCCAAGGTATTCGGCTTGACGACTATCATTTGGAACCAAGAGTATTTATATTCCATCTTCCGGTCTGTAGATTTACTGATCGCCTTTTCAGTACTGCCGATTGGAGTCTCTCCGAGACGCCGCCTGGGACGAGTGCTGACGCCATCCAAGCCTCGATGCACCAGTGGCTCGAGGGATCGAAAAGCCCCGGACTTGTCATCCTCGAGCATGAGCTGTCGCCCGAATCCGTCGCATCTTTCGTCGCCGCGTATCCCCTGATGCAGTCGAACAACTGGAACCTGGTGTCTCTCGCGTCGCTGGTAGGCAACAACGCGACGTATCAGAACGCCGCCAGCAACACCAGCCCCGTCAACAAAGTGAACATCGTCAACGCGAAGAGCGGCTCGTCGGCAAGTGCATCCGCCTCTCCGGGTACCTCGTCAGTGGTGTCCCATCTTGGATTGCCGTTGAACTGCTGCTTACTCTCACACAGGCAATCGAAAGTAGCAGGAGCTCAGTCCACTCAGGGAAGCAAGGTTACCGCGTCCGGTCCCGGCTCTACCTCGTCGGGCGCAGCCCCCAGCACAACGAGCAGTTCCGCTTCACGGCGGTGGGCAACCGGACCGACGACGCTATTGTCGGCTGCTGTTTTGTTTTTGCTCTGGAAGTAATTGGACACTTAGAATTTTTTACCACACTCTCACTTCTGTCGTTACCTCATGGACTTGGACTTGGATTTCCAATACGCACCTTCAAATACAGCCCTCGTAATCTTTCGAGTTCGAGTATAGAGGAGGTATCCAATCGATGTTGACTCGTCGAGTCGCCGCGTCGTCGGATTGCAACTTATAACAACTTGTTCTGATTAGGTGTTAATTCATGTTGCAGGGTTCTTTTTTGTGACGAAGAAGCGGAGAACAGCAGGACCAGGTTGAACCCAACTTACGTCGACTTTGATGAACAAAAGCGATCCCTCTTCCCACGCCCGGATCTTTCTGACCTCAGCCTGCCGACCAGTGTCTACCTGCTCAATTGTTCCGTGCAAGCTGCTCTACTGTTCCTCAAGTCCCCAGCGGAGACCTACAGAAGACAGACAGAAGCGGCGTCAATGGCCCTTTGGCTTTTTTGACCATTGTAAGGCTTTGGCTCAACTTTGGCCTCCGCTGGCGGTGGTCGATTTTTGATGGTGTGCGTAATTCTGTCTATGTGTTAGGTACCCGTGTTTTCCGAACTATTTTAGATCGGAAATCCGAAATCGCGAAAGCTTGAGGTGTGGGGGATATGTAAACGAACTGCTGTTCAATTGGCCGACACGATTACTTCCTCTCGCAATTATTTCCTCCGATGCTGCTGTTAATTGGCCTTCTCCCATTGGTGGTGGGGTTAGTCCGCGCTAGTGCCTCCCCAACGATTCAGCTAGGGAATACAACGCTTATTGGACGCGATATTTCGGTGCAGCAAGAATTCTTCGGAGGCTCGTTTGTGCGACGGCTTCCCATTCAGCAGCTTATACCGTCCTTCAGGCATCCCCTACGCGGAACCACCTCTTGCAAGCCTACGCTTCAAGCCCTCGGTGCTCAAGTCGTCTCTCGATCCGTATACGTCCAATGCTATCTCATATGGACCCGCTTGTCTACAAGTCAAATCGGTACATACGCAACTATTCCCCCTCCATTCGCTAATATTTCTTCGCTTTGAACCTCATGTCCGAGGATTGTTTGACAATAAATGTCCTTCGGCCCAAGGGAATCCCTCCCACAACTAAGCTTCCTGTGGTGAGTTCGAAATCTTTATGTATTTTCGGTGTTTGACATACGTGGTGCTCCAGATGTTTTGGACGTAATTATCCTTTATCTTTGCATGGCACTTATCTCCTAATCTCCCATACTCTAGATATGGCGGTGGATTTGTGGGGGGTACTTCGTTCGGCACCAATGCGAGTGTAATCGTCGCTCAGAGTGTCGCTCGTGGATCCCCTTTAATCTTTGTCTCCTTCAACTATCGTCTGGGACCATTGGGCTTTCCGCAAGGACAGAAAGTCAGTTGGGGAGGAAACGTGAGCCTGGGCATCAAGGATCAACTTGCTGCTCTGCAATGGGTCTAGCTCCATATTGAAAGTTTCGGCGGCGACAAGGACAAGGTAATGGCCTATGTCCCAGATCCTGTACCCTCATTAACTCAACCAACTAGATTACTCTGTTCGGGCAGAGCGCTGGGTCAATAATGATGTCTATCCTATTCTTACACACTTCAACCTGTGGCCTAGCTCGAGCAGCCGTGCGATCAAATTTCCCGTCGTCGTATATCCCACTGACACAATATATTCGGCAGATATTTGATTCCGGGTTTCAGGGAACCACCCCATTGTTCCCTCCTTCGCGCGGTGAGGTTGATTGGCAGAACTTCGTGGCGGTGTTGGTCTTGTGTCTCTGTTGCGACATCCGGGTCGACCCTGACCTGCTTGGCCAACGCAAATACGACAGAAATACTCCAAGGCTTCGCGGTGGCTACCGCAGAGCCCGATAAATTCAACGCATGGCCTCCGATTATCGATGGGCCGGGGGGGATCATCCCTGATTTGCCCTCGGTTTTGCTCAGACGTGGACAAATTTCCCGATTGCCATTCATTGCAGGGACGGTCCTGGATGAAGGTGCGAGAATATCCCCTTCTGAATTTTGTTCTCATGACTTGGACAAATATCCAGGAACGAGTTTCGCGCCTCAAACCGTAAATTCTACCGCTCAACTGTTCAACCTCATCGTCGCCTTGTTTTCCCCGTCCTCATCGCCAGTCACTCTTAACACCTCTGTAGAAACCTTGCTCTGTATCCCGACGTTCCGGCTCTCGGTTGGTGTATTTTTGAGCTCTATTACCGTCCCGTCCATCGTTCTCCAGGCTCTCCTTTCAACACAGGAAATGGCGCCTTCGGCCTGAGCAGCCAGTTTAAACGCGCTGCAGCGATAGGTCGTTCTCAATTTTCTTTGAAACTGGCAGCCACTCACTTCCGGATAGTCGGTGACGGGAATTTCCAGTCTCAGCGCCGGTCCTGGATTGAAACGGCCGCGAATGCTGGGGTTGCAACATTCGGGTATCTATTCACGGAACCGCAGTCCACCGCCGCGCCTGTCCTTGGAGGTCCGTCATTCTTAATATTCACCGCTTGTACTCACCCATTTCCTGCACCTTGTCTAGTCACCCATGCATCAGAGCTTCAGTACATCTAATACCCATCCTATGTTAGCTCGCTTTAAGATCTCGTTTTCGCACCTCCAGGTCCGCAATGGACACAGTTCACACCGTACAAGAAAGTAAGCGGCGGGCGGTTCCCCCGAATGTAGTAATTAACTATTTTCTGCCTAGACCTTGATGCAGCTCAACGGCGCAAACTTAACGATAATTCCCGATACTTACCGCGCAGGTATCCTATCTTCGTTCTATGAGCGTTAGGCACTTACTGACCGTGAATGCATCACAGAACAAATCGCTTTTCTCAATTCCGATCTTGCGGTTTGGCGCCGTTAAGTTGACAAACTAACGTCCGGAATATAGTACTCATTCGAACTCACCATTCTCATTTGTGAATTTTTTCGCGTGTTCATTATTACTGTGTTCTCCATTGCTGTAAATTTATCAAGTCGAACCCGCATGACGATTGTTTTCAGATTATAAAGCACGAATGGTTTTAGGGCTTGCATGCACCCTCTGACCTTCAACCGTTGGACCGTGACGGACGGCTCCAACTCCTGGAGCTGTGCTTCATTGGCTCCTCAAGACTCCAACGGAAAAGGTACGGCGGCGACGGGTACTGTGGGATGTGTAAAACGAAGGACACTGGTCACGTAAACCGCCGGAAATGAAGTTGTGTACCGGACCTTAGTTTGATTAGTTTTTGGGAGTGCTTCGATTGTTAGGTGCCCGGGCCGGGCCGTTCATGGGCGGGCCGAAGGGCTCAGGCCATATAGTTTCGGGATCAAACTGAAACTTTGTTTCTGGGCAGATAAAACAGCTTCTTCAAAAACCAATCAGGATTGCTTATTCCCTTGCTGATATGTATCAAGAATTTCGGGCATATTTTAGGAGCCTCCAAACCACACTATTGTAGTGTCTGTCTATGAGAGACTAGGCCACATCAGGCCGTACTATAGTGTTTGAGGATAGAGAACTTTAGCCGAGGCTCAAACGTTAACCATTAGTAGATAGATGTAGATCAATACATGCATACTGAAGTAGGGATGGAACCGTAATATCAATCTACGCAGGTCTGCTCTACGCGGGGCATTCCTGTGCGCAAAGCTGCACCTCCGCGGAACCGGAGAAGTGAGTAATCCATAGAACTGTATATTATTATGAATTACGGAAAATGCGAATAGGGTCCAATTGCGTTCAAAATAGATGCGCGCGGCTCCAGTCGACCTTCCGTTCAGAGTCGGACATGCCATTGAGAAAGGCCTGACGGGAAATATACGGCCTGGAAATGAGTTGAGCGCCGTTTGCAATCGGGGAGCGAAATATGCATACGGAGGATAAATGTCCAGGGGTATGGCATGTGTTGGGTATTTTCGACGGTTAAGTTCGACCAGTACTGGTTAGACTTGCTGTAGTATTTCTGGTCTAGAAGTGGAGGCAGATGTAAGGCTGTGGTGGGACCCGACCGTGAAAGATAAGAAGGTCGCGAATTAGTGTCCTTCGAGTCGGATACATCATCTGGGATGTCGTGCCGGAACTCGAAGGGTGATGGAGCTAGGAGTCGGATTCCGAGATCCGAATATGGCTCAGCCTTCAATGCACGGTTCCGCTGCTGAGAGTAGGTTGAGATGGCGTTAGATGACTTGTCGCAGTATTCTGGAAACTGATTCCTGGGTCGTGTCACAGTCGGCGGGGAGGTGGATATCCGAGGAAGATTGAGAGCTTTTCCTCTTCCTGTGGGTGAAGATCGCGACTGGGCACATTGGGTCGCCACAGAGACGTATTCACATGATAGACCCATCTTGGTACACCGCTCACATGGCGAGGATGGGGGAGATTCAGTGGTGGTACACTTGAGAGGAAGGATAAGAAATTGATGCAACGAAAGGAAAAAGAACACACCTTGACTTTCCGTCTACGACAATGGGCGCACGCTACGTCGACCCTTCTCCTCTTCGTGAATAAAGCCAGAGTTGGATCTGCGGGACTGTGTTGGACATTTTGGAAGTTACACAGCGGTCACGAATCTCGCTTGAATTTATCTGAGCGCTGGCGCCTACAAGTGTGCCGGAATCCTGCTTATATTTATCATCTCACCCACGTACGATCTTGGGAAAAGACCGTGTGGGGCCAGAAATCCCGTTCTCCGCGGATACGTAAGTCATAAACGTTCCACCTTGACAAACCGTGGAGTGTCGATACCACGATCTGCATCAAATCGCAGAACATTTGTTCGTTAACCGCACGGCGTGTCATGATCACCTATGCTGTTCCTGGCGGCTTGCAGCTCTCAAACAACACCGGCGTGCCCGGTTGGTACACCGACCCTCCGTACAACGTCCAAGACGACATCATTTCCCCAGGGTTGTCTGGATCTGGGGTAGAGTTTAACCCGCCGAAGAAACAAGAAGATCACTCATCGTTCCGGCGTCCCTGGGAAAAATAGCAGAGTATGACTCAACTTCAAATACGACGAGGCCCGTCACGGCTCCTTGCTTTTCGTAAACTTGGGCGACTTTCTCGCACTTTAATAAGCCTCCAGATATATCTGACAACGGTTAAACGTAACTTGAGTTCTCCAGAAGACGAAGCAAGCTTTTGCTTGGAGATCACGCGCCGAGTGACACCAGTTGATGCATTTCCCGCCGCAGGCGCCGCAAGAGGCGCCGTATTCAGAACGGCTTTAGTTCTATGCCCCGGGTCCACGAATCCTCCGATGTTTCAAGTCTTCCAAAGCTGTAGAACACGACTCTGGGCCAAGAATGCATGGGCTGGCGTTTCGATATGAGCCTTGGCCACACCCCACTTGGAGGTTGAATGGAAAGGGCCATGTGGCTATGCATGACTTTGATCGCCGATCATGTTGCACAGCTTCCTGTCATTGGTGTCGTTTCCGTTTCCGCCCATGACGGATTTCTTCAATCAGCTCCCTCCTGAGCTCGTATTGCTCCTCCCATCGTTTCTCTCTCAAAACTCTCTGAGATCACTGGTTCTCACTTCTCGGCGCCTGCACGGTATTCTTCAACCCGAGTTAGACGCTCTTATTACTCCCACATTCGGTAGAAAGCTGCTGCTAAAGGCAGCAGCCGGAAACCCGCAGATCGTAGCCAAACTCTTGGCACCACCTTATCTCATACCACCAAGTGATGGGTACGACATTTTATCCAGCAAGCAGGACCATGACAGCGAAGACGAGGACGATGACCTGGACAATAACACACCGCTCCATGTAGCCGCGAACGCCAGGAATAAAACAACTGCCTCCCTTCTCCTCGCAGCAGGTGCCGACCCTGCCGTAAGCTCCGGCCAGGATGAGTTTCAGCCACTTCATTTGGCCGCAATAAAGGAGGATCTCCCCATGATGACGCTCGTCCTGGACCACGGCGCGCCCGTCGACGCGTACTTTGGATTCGACGGCTGCCGCGAGACCGCGCTGCACTACGCATGTTGGATTGGGAACATCGCGATGGTGGAGCTCCTACTCGCGTGCGGCGCGGACGTTGAGCGCTACGGTCATAACGGGAGCGCCTTGGGCTTCGCGATGCTGAATCGCAAGCTGGACGTTATCAGGCTGTTGCTCGATCGGGGCGCGAACGCGGCAGTGACCGTGCCCTTTTTCTTGTCGATGTGCGGGCTCCGGGTTAAGCCGAATGATACGGCCCTGACGGCGCTGGATAACGCGGTTGCTCTACTCGAGCATACAGAGAATGAATGTTTCAAAACGATAGCAAACTTGTTGAGGGATGCACTGCCAGACGGTGTGAAAGGATAGGGTTTGTATGTTGCCCTTCGCATTGTCCACCAAAAGTTTCTAATTTTTTTTTTTCTCCTGGCATTATTACTAGGTTATCTCGGCGTGCAAAAAATTGTGATCGAAGGACAAGGGAAAACGGCTGTTTGGTCCGATTTCGCTCGTCAGCCGTGGTAGCAGTCATCTCTGTCGCCGGGATATGCTGGTTTTTCGAGAACAACCTATTACGGCCAGGAGAATCTGAACGTCGCGTTTCATAAGTATGCATGGGAGAGGAATAGGCGGCGATGAGAAACGAAGAATGGCATCACGACTAGGCCCAGCGCGAAGGTATGGGAATGAACTCAGATATGCTATCTACATACAACTGTCCCAAGTAAAGCAGTAAGATTTTCTATCTACAGCTGGCCGAAGTAAATCGTAAAGCAAACGAACAAAAAGTAGGTGCAACCGGGGGAAGAAATATACAAAAGGTAAAAACATATGCAAACGAAAAATAAGTATGTGCTCATAAAGAAGAAAAAGGCATATGTAACAAGAAATTCAGCATGTTCGGTCGTGGTTGTGCAGCACGTTAGTAAGGAGGAGCCGGAGGCATGAGGCCACGGCTGGCGTGCCAGATCTGGCCAGTCGCTGGATTGCGCCACAATCCAGGAGAGCGCTGATGAGTTTCGGTGAAACCAGACGGCACCACAACAGGATGGGGAGAAAGACTGTGGAAGGCGGCACTCTGCTGATAGTTTTGAGGTTGAAAGTATGGAATGCCGCCAGCGGCTGCGTGGTAGGAAGGGTATGGCGGGACTTGTTGTTGATATGTTGGCGGTGAATGGCGGTCTGGTTTGCTTGCATAGATGTCAATAGAACTAGCGGCCGGAGGCTCGCTACAATAAGAGTTACTATTATTGATACTGTGTTCCTGGTAGGTATATTTAGTACTACGTCTAACACTCGGGTCTACGTCTCCCGAATTAGTTAGAAACAGTAGCTGCCGGATAATGGACCAACCGCGCATCTGTCTATTGATGTAGGCTTGTCGGTGCACCCAATAGTTTTGGAGGTTGTTCGTAGCGACAGGGTGCATGCTGTAGTAGGTATCTTTGTTCGCTGATGTTTCGCGCCCTTGAACACACCTGCCGTGTACTGAAATAGAGCCAACGTACGATGCATGATCTTGGGGTTTCCGAAGACCATCGCTACGGTAGGCGGAGCCCCGACCCATACCCACGCATCGTTGAGCTTCCATGTAATCGCAGGCGGGCTATCTATTTTGACCCATTGTGAAGGATCGGTCGGCTGGAACACGCACGGTCAGACTCGGAGAAGCAATATTTGTCTCGCGACCAACTAACCGTCGTCGCTGAGAGGCGAGCAGCCTGGAAGGTTCGGTTATTGTGGTTCACACTGATCACCAGGCAGGGCCTAAGTTCTCTTGATTTCCTCCGATCGTATGGCTTGAGCGTAGACAGGCCAGCAGAGAGTTCCGGTTCGTAGCAAGTTGGATCACACCAGACGATGAGCCCAGGGTAGAAATCAGTCGCGTCTTCAAACGGTTCGAACATGGTTGAAAGTAAGAGGGAGGAGCTTGGTGCAGCCACGCTTCAAACGCAGATTATAAGCTTGCAACGTGGCCGCTCACCGAGAGCCGCCCAGAGTCAAGACGAGTCATGGAGAACAGTACGGCACAGGGGGATCATATATTGATCGAAATTCCCCTTTAGGAAATCGCCTTCTTTCTCCAACTCAAGTACTTCCCTTCCATATGATGCTGTCTACGCCGGGCCAGCCTCTGCCCCGCACCTCGCTCAGCCCCGCGACGTTGGTCTGATCTTGCTGCCTTTTTACAACAGAGCCGTAGACCGTGGTAGTAGCGGAATCGGTGGCATCAGATGGCATCACGGCGGCGTTAACAATTCCTTTTAGGGATCGGAATGCCCAATGAGGATACGCCGTCTTGGAGTCAAACTGACTCAGTGACTGTCAAAGTCGAGCTCTGTTAGCCCCTATCACTCCCTATCCCCTCAAGAGTGAATTTGGAGAATGATGAAGCGCAATCGATCAACCAATTGCAAGATCTACCAAGATCCCGTCGCTTATCTCGAGTCGTTGTTTGCATGCCAGGCAGGCGGAAGAATTCGGCGAGAAATCTTCAAGTCTCAGTGTTGACGATTTTTTTCGTTGTTCTATGCTTTGTGGACACCGAGACGTTGTCGAGATGTCCATTCCGTCGCTGCCGGTTCTCGCCACCCGGAATGCAGGGAGGCCTCGATGACACGAGACTCTCGTTTAGCGTCCTTCCTTGAAAGTTCTTTCAGACCTTAGATTCTCTTCTTCTGGTATTCAACCTGTATTTTCTTAACTGAAGATGTCTTCAAGTTTGGCAACGGGATCCAAGGCGGTACGTTGTGTCGCTCGGTTGTCAGATTGCATTCCTATGTTCAATTTTTTAAATTCAGTCTGCCAGTGGTCACTGTTGCATACGTCGTACCATCCTCGCAGAGCATGCGCGGTGCATTTGCGCCTTCGTTTGCGATCAATCATCTTCACGGTGAACGACACCCTCATCTTAGCAATTTCGTTCCGGCTGATTTCAAGTTTGTGTACACAGCGAACGCGCGAGGAGAAAAATCGTTTTCATTGGCTCCTACCTTCCAGCTTTCTCCAAGGGTCTGTTTGCAGACGGACGGATATACTTAGTATTATTATTGCCATTCTCTTTCCGCGCTGATCCGTCTGGCGTCCGTGAATCTGTGCGTTGGTGCTGAAGATAACTATTTCTGACTTTTATGACTTAATACAAACGGGTGGTGCACTTAAAGGCCGCTGCGATGACGAGGGAAACCGAATAGATGTGAACCATTTGAAAGATTGAAAATGGAAGACTGAGGGAAAGAAGTAAGAGAGTAAGTTAGAGTAGACACCGCTGAGGTCAGAGAAGATGCAGAACCTTTGTGAGATTTACAGCTCGTCGTTATACCATACGGGTGCAGCGCGGCAAACATAACCACTAAACCAGCACTTGGCATACTTAATACCCGATGGTTCAAGGTACTGGATCAATGTACTGACAGTGATTGCACCGCCAGACACAGAAAACTCTGAGGGCGGTCAAAGGGGCCGAGTCGAACGATTTTCTCGTTCTGAGAATGAGATGGGGTTAGCTGAGCAGCAGGGTTTAAATACCGACGAAACAAATATTCAAGTTTGCGTCGAGGAGCAAAATTGACTGGGGCAACTTGGGTTCAGATTTGGAACTTGTTGCGTCTAGTTTTGGAATGCATAGCACCTGAGTCATGATCATCCGCTGTCGCATCATCCACTGCAGGTCACCTTACAACAGAGAAATCAGGTACAAAGAACCACTCCTGAACTCTGGAAAAGAATCGATTACCAACCTCGAACCAAATATATAAAATCAGCTCAGTGCCTTCATCGACAGTTTCATCTTCTTCATCCGGCGTCACAAGCGGCAACGATAACAGGACTACTTAGTGAAAATGGTCGGAAGCAGAGGGCCAACAACGAGAATCATCGGGTCCTTGGGAGATATTGTACTGAGGTTTATGAGCAGAATTCAGTTATCCTCTCTGACACGAGGGATAACTGTATGGAACAATTTAAGAACAGTTCGCAGTTCGCGGATCGTCAGAGTCGGCGGCGTGTGTCCAGTGGTCATGTTCAGCAGCCCGCTGCGTGTCGAATCTGCGGCCTAATACAGTCGAACATCTGCACCCGTGCGCAATCCAAAAGCGGTCCGTGGGAGATGCGGAGTTTAAATAATCAAAGTCAGCAGCTTCTTTGCCGCCAGATCTGGTGCTTCAAGTTCAGAGTCCTTGCAGTTGTATACCCAAGCGAGCGCATAGCAGTGGCGGTGGCGCCTAACATTGTCCTCCCGAAACTCAGCGCATTGTCGATGATGTGGACGCTCAACGCGCGACAGCACATTTGCAGCACCCTCCATTCACACGTCTCCGACACCAGCGAACGCATAGTCACCGTGCGTGTTTGGTGTTCTGGCCTGACCCCTCATGGCTTACAGCAGGATGTTCACGCAGGGCGACGCTGAGCGTGGGAGCGCAGAATGGAAGTTGAAGATAAGTATCGAGGTACGTTTATGCACTGGTATGATGCATATTTTTGCTGACGTGCTGGCTGGTCCTGTGCTTCCCTCCGCAGAAATCGAAATCGCACTTTGCAGAAAGACGAGCAGATGGTGTGAGAGATGGTCGCGCGGCATTGGGTGTGCAGGACTCGGAGAGATCTGAAGATTTGGTTTTTGCGCGCCGCGGGAACGCGCAGGGTGCGCAGGACTTTGAGGGATCTGCTGATGATTTGGTTTTCACACGCCCGGGGAACGCGCGGGGATAATTTGAAAGAATGTAGTGGTCTGTGCATGTACTTACGTGATTTTTGTAAAGTAGTCTAGAATTCGTTCCCCTGTCTCCTTGCCGTGCGTCCACGAACGTGCGGGGGTCACTTGGGACGACTCGGAGTTAGATATTCACGGTCTTAAATGAAAGCTAGAACCATCAAAGTAGGAGGTCGAATGAATCTAACAATAGGATTCCATCCTCCTAAAGCAGAAGAATTGACTGTGTATTTTATTGTCACAATTTAATTAAATCTATCTGGTTGATTGGAGTTCGGGCATATCGGACATGTTCAAGACGTCGCCACAGTTTGCCAAAAGGACTACCGAAAATGGTCGGAAGCAGAGGGCTAACAACAATGAGAATCACATCTGCACCCGAAGACTCAGGGCTCTCGAGCTCATGCGAGTGAGCTATAAGTAGTCCGGTTGCCACAAATGGCTATGAGCAAGCTGTGTGTGCAATCCAAAAGCGGTCCGTGGGAGGTGCGGAGTTTAAATAATCAAAGTCAGCAAGCTTCTCTTTTTACCGCCCAGATCTGGTGCTTCAAGTTCAGACTCCTTGCGATTGTATATTCCTTCAGCAATGAATCACGACGTGGTCCTTATTCCATTTCAACTCCGGGTCTTCCGCGCGGATAGAATTTGCTTCCGACGGAGACAGGGACAGACCATTTAGGGGCCGGAACCAAAGTGCCTCTTGATTACTCCCCACATCTCGCCGCCTCACCTCAACCCATTCTCCTAGAAATCGCCCTCAGTTGCAACCGCAGAAACATGCCAAATCCTGCAGAATACATAGCTGGGCCATGGGTACGTCGGGACGTCGACTGTTTTTACCATCCCTCAACTCCAATCCTTAGCTGATAGGCACATCCGTCGAGCTAGTGTTACAGGGAGTCGTTTCCACCCAAGTGCGTATCTCGCCAGCTCCGCTTTATCTGTCAACTAATACAGCGGGTCACAGTTCGTCAAGTACTTTGGTACATACCGCGACGACCCCTTGACTCTGAAAGCGTACGTGGCTGGCCTCGCGCTGATGACCTGCGCGTTGTCCATTTAAATGTTGTGCGTCCCCGCCTGCCTCTCTCTTAAAATGGTCCGGTAATTAGTGATGTTGGGCCGCCAGCGTGATCGTGTGGTATCTGTTCGCTGTGCGCTTTGGCACGGTTCTTCTTGGGGTGCCACACACGAACAAGACTGTGATGACGGGGTGTTCTGGGATGATGGTGAGTCTTCGCCGCCCTGCAAGCAGATTAGTGCTTATCCGGGACCCATAATAAGCGAGCCGTGATCGGTCTATATGTGCAAGCTTACTTCTGTTCGCGCCTGTTTTTGCTATCGAGGAAGTGGTATAATGTGGCAGCATTGGCGAGCATATTCGTGGCCTCATTTGTCGCGAATCTTGTGGGCGTGAGGAATTATCTGCGTCCTTCTTGATAACTCTCTAATCGCTGGCTCTAGACATTGTATGTAGTGTTCGGAGGGATTGAGGCCTTTCCTATAGTCGAGAGATGTTGTACGTGCCACTTGTCCCATCAATTCAAGGATTAATCTTTTTTTTTGTCAGTCGATATAGCTCTACCATTGAACATGGGTGCGTATGCATCATAGCGACTTGGTACTCTCACTGACTGTTACCCGGCAGTCGGAGACATCGCCCTCACAAGCAGCACGGCGTACTTTCTAATCAAGTACAAGAAGAACGTCCTACCACAGAGTGTCGGCGTCCTCAACGCCCTCATACGTCTGACCTTCCAAACTGCTGCGCCCGCTACAATTTGGTACTTCACGTCGAATCGCCTTCGCGCGTTCACTCACGAAATGTTCCAGCGCTTTTGTCAATTTTGTCGTCTCGCTGACGTTCCCGAACGTATACCCAAGCGCGCGTATATTCGCGGCGACAACATTTAACATCGTCCTCCCCAAATTGGCCGCATTTTCGATGATGTGGACGCTCAACGCGCGACAGCACATTCGCAGCACTCTCCATTTACACGTCTCCGACAACGCGCGACAGCACATTCGCAGCACCCTCCATTCACATGTCTCCGACACCGGCGTCCATTCACACGTCTCCGACACCGGCGAGCGGACGGTCACCGTGCGTGTTTGTTGTTTTGGCCTGACCCCTCATGGCTTACAGCAGGATGTTCACGCAGGGCGACGCTGAGCGTGGGAGCGCAGAAGGGAAGTTGAAGATAAGTATAGAGGTACGTTTATGCACTGCATATTTTTGCTGAGGTGTTGGCTGATCCCGTGCTCCCCACCGCAGAAATCGAAATCGTACTTTGAGTACGGCGCAGAAAGACGCGCAGATAGTGTGACAGATGGTCGCGCGTCGTTGGGCGTGCAGGACTCGGAGAGATCTGAAGATTTGGTTTTTGCGCGCCGGGGGAATGCGCAGGGTGCGCAGGACTTGGAGGGATCCGCTGAAGATTTGGTTTTTGCACGCCCGGGGAACGCGCGGGGATAAATTTGAAACTGAATATAGTGATCTGTGCATGTACTAAAGTGATCTTTTCGAAGTAGTCTAGACGTCGACATTTGTGCGCGCCTAATAACGTACGACAAGTGGGTGCTCGTCTACGCTGAGGCTGCGCATTATATATATTGTCCTATGATTGTAGTATGTGCCTAAGACTTTCGCCGAGATCATTTTCCGGATACTTGAACAGACTGTTTAACGTTTAGGAGCTGGAAGAACTTCAATTATGCCAGGGACTCGATTTGATACAGTGGCACCTCGAATATATGCGTCTAGACTCTGGAGACTATATATAGTGAGCTTTATTCTGATACATATGAACGATTGTCTTTACATCTCATAACGTCGGTTAAGTTAGGAGACGAGTCCGGTCCTGCACTCCGATTCGCCGCAAATTTAAATGTGCAAAGAGGCAACATCCAAAACGACTCCAAAAGCGTCCGTGGGAGATCGGAGTTTGAATAGTAAAGCCAACTTTCCCTTTTTATCATAACGTTCATGGTCAAGTCTTCCTCAAAATGGTACTTCCGAAGGAGTCCTTGCAATATGAACATTCCGTCATTCAGCAGATGCCAATGAATATCCTTTCCTTTCCATTTCAACTCGCGCGGATAGAATTTGCTTCCGACGGAGACAGGGGTGAAGCCAGTTTGATAGACTGTTAGGGGGCGGAACTAAAGTGCCTCTTGATTACTCCCCACATCTCGCCGCTTCACTTCAACTCATTCTCCCAGGAATCGCCCTCAGTTGCAACCGAACAAACATGCCAAATCCTGCAGAATACATAGCTGGGCCATGGGTACGTCGGGACGTTGACTGCATTTACCACTCCTCAACTCCAATCCTTAGCTGATAGGCACATCCATCGAGCTGGTATTACAGGGAGTCGTTTCCACCCAAGTGCGTATCTCGCCAGCTCGGCTTTATCTGTTACCTAACACAGCGGGTTACAGTTCGTCAAGTACTTTGGGACGTACCGCGACGACCCCCTGGCTATGAAAGCATACGTGGCTGGCCTCGCGGTGATGACCTGTGCATTGTCCATTCAAATGTTGTGCGTCCCCGCCTGCTTGTCCCTCAAAATTGTCTGGTAAGACTAATTAGTGATATTGGGCCGCCAGCGTGATCGTGTGGTATCTGTTCGCTGTGCGCTTTGGCACTTTTCTTTTTCTTGGGACGCCACACGCGTACGAGACTATGCTGACGGGGTCTTCTGGGATTGTGGTGAGTCTTCGCCGCCCTGCAGGTATTAGTGCTTATCTGGGACCAATAAGCGAGCCGTGATCGGTTTATATGTGCAAGCTTACTTCTGCTCGCGCCTGTTTTTGCTTTCGAAGAAGTGGTATATTGTGGCACCATTGGCGACCATATTCGTCACCACGTTTGTCGCGAATCTTTTGGGCGTGCGGAATTATCTCCATCCTTCTTGATGACTTTCTAATCGCTTATTCCAGATATGTTATTACATATTCGGAGAGGCTAATAACTTTCCTATGATCGAGAAATGGTGTATGTGCGACTGGTCCCATCATTTCAAAGATTAATTTTTTTTGCCCCCAGTCGATATAGCTCTGCCATTGAACATGGGTGCGTATGCATCATAGCGACTTGGTACTTTCACTGACGGTTACTCGGCAGTCGGAGACATCGCCCTCACAACCAGCACGGCGTACTTTCTAATCAAGTACAAAAAGAACGTCTTACCGCAGAGTGTCGGCATCCTCAACGCCCTCATACGCCTGACCTTCCAAACGGCCGCGCCCGCTACAATTTGGTACTTCACGTCGAATCGCCCCCGCGCGTTCACTCACGAAATGTTCCAGTGCTTTTGTCAATTTTGTCGTCTCGCTGACGTTCCCGAACGTATACCCAAGCGCGCGCGCATTCGCGGCGACGACATTTAACATCGTCCTCCCGAAACTCGGCGCATTTTCGATGATGTGGACGCTTAACGCGCGACAGCACATTCGCAGCACCCTCCATTCACACGTCTCCGACACCGGCGAGCGCACGGTCACCGTGCGTGTTTGTTGTTTTGGCCTGACCTCATGGCTTACAGCAGGATGTTCACGCAGGGCGACGCTGAGCGTGGGAGCGCAGAATGGAAGTTGAAGATAAGTATAGAGGTACGTTTATGCACTGCATATTTTTGCTGAGGTGTTGGCTGATCCCGTGCTCCCCACCGCAGAAATCGAAATCGTACTTTGGGTACGGCGCAGAAAGACGCGCAGATAGTGTGACAGATGGTCGCGCGTCGTTGGGCGTGCAGGACTCGGAGAGATCTGAAGATTTGGTTTTTGCGCGCCGGGGGAACGCGCAGGGTGCGCAGGGTGCGCAGGACTTGGAGGGATCCGCTGAAGATTTGGTTTTTGCACGCCCGGGGAACGCGTGGGGGTAAATTTGAAAGGAGTTAGTAGTCTGTGAATGCACTTCGGTGATTTTTGTAAAGTAGTCTAGAATTTGTTCCTCTGCCTCCTTGCCGTGCGTCCCCGAACGTGCGGGGGCGCTCAAGTCGCTGACTTTTTGTGACGAGTTTAGAAACTTGAGATATTCATGAAAGCTAGAACTATCAAATTAAGAGATCGAATGAATCTCATAATAAGATTCCATCCTCCTGAAGCAGAAGAACTGTGTATGTATGTCACAATTTAATTAGATCTATCTGGTTGATTGTAATTCGGGCATATCGGGCATGTTCAAGACGTCGCCACAGTTCGTACTGTTCATCCTCTCTGGACGAATCAGGGATAGCCTATGGATTAATTCAAAGACACTATTGACTGGGAAAGAAAGACATGAAAGTGCGGAACCTCAAATCTAACAATCCTAAGCAAGCTTTTGAGAACCACAATTATGTGCTCTAGTATTCGACGTATTGATCTACCAACCCAAATCTTAATCCCGCAACACAGTAATCCGACTTTCCAGTTCCCGAATCATTACACCTGTTGTTCCCACAGTCCTTTGCCTTTCCCATATCACCGTTGCTCCCGCCGTAGCAGAAGAAGAGCGTGTCCATCATATGATCGGGGTTCGTGTGCGTAATGGCAGGCTCGTTTTGCGTGATGTAATTGCCTACAAGGATGTTGTTTTAATTTATCGACGTTGATTTGGTAGAGGATTTTTGCGACTCACCGATGCACAGGAGTGTGCGCCCGCAATAACTCAATCCTGGCGAGCAGGTCTTTGCCGTGGCATAGCTGGCGCTGGCGAGGACGAGTAATAAAGGTGTAGGCGCATGGTGATTTTTCTAGTGAAAGATCAGAGTGACAACTTTCGAAAATTCGAATTTCGTACTCGAAAGCAGGCTGGAAGCTCAAGAAGATGGAAAGTAGATGGTCTGACTGAGAGAGTAACCAAAGTGTTTTATACTGTTCCCTTGCTGTACATTTTTCCCTGTGAAAGATTCCATCGGAGGTGAGAACAGATTGCTGGGTCAAAACTTGGTGCGCCGGTATGTCTTTTCGTCTTTTTTTTGTGGGTGATTGTCCGTTCTGAAGAGGGCATAGGACAAGGTTCGAGCCGCCCGCGGAACTGCGCAACATTTGGGATATGGTGGTTGGTTCTTTCTGACGTTGGACTACAAAAATGTATATATATTTGATATATATATCTTGCTATTTTAGGAGACATTTGTCTGTGTTAAGTATCGCCGCGCTTTTGGCAAACATGGCTTTGCCAAATACGATCAGCATCAATGTCCTCGAGAATGCGATCGACGACGTGCTCGACGCCCCGGCGCTGCGTGACGAAAAAGGCCAGCCTCTAAGGCGATACATCGCGGCCGGGACGACGCCATCAACAGCGAGCACGGTAGTGTTACCGCGGTCAGTTTCTGAACCGCTGCTGAACCTGCACCGAACCTGGACCGGACCAAAGGTCCAGTTCAAGGTTGTGAAATTTTGAAAATTTCCCGAACCAGTTCGAACCTGCCGAACCTGAACAGATTTCCACCCCCCAAATTGAACAAAAGAGCCTTGGTGTGAACAAATTGTGTCCACAGAGGTATGGACTCACTTCAGGCCCACTTCAGTCCGATTTCTATCAAAACAGCCTGAAAAGGTGCTCCAAATAATTATTTCGAGACTTGTGATGGCATCAAACTGCCATCAGATGGAAACAATTCAACAAATTGTGGAATTCAGCATTGTCAACGAATTCAGTTGAGTCCTTCTGGGCAATACAGGAATGATAATGAAGCTGGGGAGGACCTAGAAAGAATTTTGGGTGCATCTGGTGCGTGGGAAGAAAAAACAGGTTCGAACCGTGTCCGAACCTGAACTAGACCAGAACCTGGGTCCAGTCCAAAGTTCAGCAAATTCCCTGAACCGAACCCGAGGTCCAGTTCGAGGTTCAGAAAATCTGGGTGCTGAACTGGACCGCGGCAACACTAGAGCACGGTGGCCAGCCACCATGCAGCCTGTATAGGCAGTTCTGTGAGGCGATACATTGTGAGCCTCTCTAATGAGAGGGTTTGATGCATTGTGGCCATCCCTCTAATCAGAAGGTCCGATGTATCATTCCCCCA
Source organism: Mycena leptocephala (assembly GCA_029378395.1). Classification (NCBI taxonomy): domain Eukaryota; kingdom Fungi; phylum Basidiomycota; class Agaricomycetes; order Agaricales; family Mycenaceae; genus Mycena; species Mycena leptocephala. Next base: position 69,219 of record JARJLF010001260.1, on the reverse strand, counting down.
GTATCTGGTTTTATAAATGTCTGTCCATCTGAAGCCTTTTTAAACGCAGTGTTGAAATAAAGGTAAGCCGCGGCCTTTACTCAGGAATTAGCAGAAGACCCTCGCAAACGCGCAGGGGATTCATTTAACAATCACTACGTCTTATACAATAACTCGTCAGGAACAAATATATCTAAGTGAGGAGAATATAACCAAGTGGAGTGAAATGCAAGGTACAGTACGGCAAATGGAAGAAGGCAGTGCGAGGGGGAATAGGTAATTATAATTGTACCTGTTGCCTTGATACGCAAGTTGGTGGCGGCGGTGACTGCGAGCGACGGACTCGAATTCCAACACGGAGCTCTAGGCCAAATCAGCCCAGGCTTTCGGATGAGCGCTAAATGATCTGACTTCCTGCACCTCACTCCCATGGTTTCCGTAGATCTGTCGCCCAGAAACTGATCCCATTCAACCAAATTGGCGCGCAGTTCAACAGCAGTTTAAAGGCTGTTCAAGTTTCCCAACATATGTTTACCATCAAGCCGGCTGTTAGAGCCGAAGCGAAGCGCCGGCATATCTTGTCTACTAGATGATTCACACATCCGTACAAATCTCGCTGACCGTCTGCGCTGGGACGGCCGGCCAAGCCTTACCATGTATTTTGTCAAAATGGCATGCAAGGTCGTGGCAAGGTAAGTTACCACTGACAGATTGGCTGTGCCTGTTGGGCGCCACCAAGGCGCCACTGATGTATGGGATAGACATAGATCGCCTTCCCATGCCGATATACTCGTCAAGGCTACATCATCGTCATATTATAACGCGGGTGGAATTCTCATCCTTCCTGTTCTTCTCCTTTCCTTTTACCCCACTTCACTTATTTTCGTTTGAATTATGGCTGGAGTTGACCTCCTGTACGTGTTCGCTTCATATATCCTATCTGTTCATACTCAGGATGTTTGTACATATCAGGTTTGGCCCCATGCTCATTGGTATGTGTGTGCTTGTATCTCCCGGCGTTGTCTGTCTTATTGCGAAATAGGTGTCCTGCTGAACGTGGCGTTGTATGGGGTGTGTCTCGTGGCCCTCCAGCTCATGCATCGAAGCTTATTTCCTGTTCAGGTCATGGCTACACAGGTAGCTCGGGTCCCAGTCTAAGTTTATGATGTGTGCGTTGATTCACTTACGCAGATGTTGACATATTATCAATACTATGCCAAGTGCGTCGCATAAACTAGGGAAACCAGATCAGATTTATATCTTTTGAAGTGATTCCGTGTGGATTCGATATTTCGTACAGAGTCCGTTTTTACTCTTGCGCACATCCTTCGAATAAACTACAGATGCTTTATTTATTCATCGTCGAATCCACTGTGGTGATTGTTCAGGTCGGCATCATCTTTCAACCTTTGATAATCGATTACGGTTGGTCCTACAGCGCACGTCATTCTCTGTGTTCTAACGCCTTTCCATTCTAGGGGCACTCAAAGCGCTCGTGTTTGCCCCCAAAAGTGAGCTTTCGTGCGCTTTCCTCTCGTACGAGCAACAACTGAACCCCGAAACACAGTGCTACCCGGAGGTGTGTGCAGTATTCGTGTTTGGCAACGAATGATACACGCCATTTCATCTCGACGTAGATTCCTTCCTCATAGTGCGTTGTCAACTTTATCATTTGCACTCTCAAGTTCTCACAAACACACAGGCAATTGTATCAGCGCCAATTCAAATGTTTGCTGCCTGGAGAATCAAAGGTCAGCTAGCAGGCAAATCGCACTCAACGCTAACGTCAACCATCAGTGATCACCGAGTCATACATCATCCCAGCATTCGTTAGCTTGTTGGCTCTTGCTTCCGGCAGTACGTTCCCGCGACTTGGGTGTAAGGCAGCTGACTCATTGAGTTGCCGCCGGCCCCCAACCAGGTAGTGGGATCACCTTGTTCGTCACGGTCCTGCAAACCCCAAAGTTCCGCGACTTCGATAAGTTCAAAACGGTAGCGACCATGTGGCTTGTATGCAGTGCGACCTGCGACATCCTCATTGCGGGAGGCATGACCTATGCGTTGGTGCGTCTTGGCAGTTGGTGGTCGTGTGTTACTAAAAATCCACCGCATTACTATTCAGCTCACTCGAAAGACCGGTTTCAGCGTGATCGATGGGCATATCAACCGAATTGTGCGCCGTGCGTCCGTTTGTCTGTTGATCTCCGTTGCGTATCTTGTGAATAATCTCGCCTCATATTGTAGTGACCATTGAAACCGGATCGTTGACAGCCATCTTCGCTCTCGTGAATGTTATGCTCTTCCTCGTCTTCCCAGTACGTTCCATTTCACTGAGAACTATCCCGTGGGCTGAACTACTCTACAGTTCACGACCTTGTAAGGGGGTTTTACCCTTCAGCAAAGTCATCGGTGGGCTTCCGGTCGCCAGCTGACGTCCATATACAGAAACTTCATCGTGGCGTTCCCGCGACCGAACCTCTACACATGTTCTGTCCTGGCAGGGTACATTTATTTCGCAAACAGCTCTGAAAGAAGGCCGCCAATGGTAACTTTTCAGGTTGAACTCACGCGAACCCAAGAGGGCGAAGGATGCGGAGCAAGGACGGACCGAAAACTCGCTGCACACGCTTTTGACGAACCAGAACATCTATCATCACCATCAGAAAATTCAGTCGTCTATGATTTACCACACTTCTAACGAGAAGGTACTCCCGCCGATGCCGCTCGAGATGCATGTCCGGCAGGTCGTGCAGCTGGACACAAGTTCTAGGAACCAATATTGATTATACGTACTGTACTACATTTGTACTTTCACCCACTAGACGCCGTGAGCGTCCCCGAGATCAACAGAGTTGGGTTAGGACTGTGGATCCGATGTCGCGCATGAAGGCCCCATCACGTGCACCTCAGCGAGCACCGCCGCCATGCCGTAACAGACCTCTTAGGTACCCTTCGTTGTAGGTCAAAAGGGTACCTAAGAGGTCCCATCCGCCGCGCGGATGGTAGTCATCTTTTAGTCATGTTCCCAAACGGGTAGATATTGATGGCCCCGTATGCACGCTCCTCCCGCCGCGCCATCCAGCGCTCCGCCGCACCTGTTTTTATTTTATTTTTGCTTGCTCTTTTCGGGCCGTACCACTTAACCTCTTGCCAGCTGTTTCCCTTCCAGTTCTGCTCAATCTCGCGGTGATCTGTTATATTTCTGGCCCACCGGAAAATTCCGGCGGAACCATCCGCCACATTTTTTTTCACAGCTTCACGGTCAGTTTCCTACTGTATAATGCAGTACTGTGAACAATTACTCATTATTCAATATTATCAGTAGATCTGAACTGGATTTGATGTGTCTTTTACTTGTGGCGGAGATCTCCGCCGTTGTTTTTCTTTTCTTTTTTTTTTTTTTTTTGGCACGCATTCAAGTTTGCTTCAATTTCGTTCAAGCCTCTTGAACAGGTATCTAACGTTCTCCTGCGGGTTTGACTTAACTGTGTCTTGCCTTTCAGAGCATAGCATTGGCGGCCTCCGCTGCTCAATTTCTGCCCTGCAGTCTTGCTATATGCTATTGTGTCTGTTACATTATATGTATTAGTGGGTTGTATCCTGTCCTTCTTTTCTATTCCAGTCAATCTCTGTTCTGTTTTGAGAAGAATAACAGCGGTGTTGGAGGCATCCGCTGTTTTTTATTTTTAATTTTTAAAAAAAATACTCAGCGGCCTGCATCCTTGTTACTCCAACACAATACGAAGTGTACGGTGCTCAAGCATGCAGATTTAATCTAACAAAGAATTTCTACACATTGATATCCGGTTGCAACATGGGTCATATAATTTAGGTTTTATTGAGGGCCTCCGAGGCATGGAATTTTCCTAATCAAGCCCCCTCATCTGTTCTCGGTCCGATGATAGGAGGCAATGTTCTCCTTTTTTTGACAAATCCTGGCTCTGTATTTGCTCAGTATACAGCAAAATGTCGAAACGAGCCCCAACACGCGGCTTCCTCATCTTGGTTACCGCCTTGACGAGATCATTCCTTGAATATTCATTGCGTTTCACTCTGGCTTCAAGGCGCCAAAAAAAAATGAAACCAGCAAGATATAATGTTGTTAGTGCGTGGTGGATGGTGGCGGATTGTGGCGGAGGCCTCCGCCTGCCTCGGCGGTCTCCGACGCTTGTCAGACGCTACCTATAAAATTGAAAGGAACTTCAGTTAGATGCAGCTTGACTTCCAAATCGTTTCTGACAGCATAGTTTTATATTTTGAACCCTTCAATCGTTTATACCGTGCTGGAGTAGGTTGTAGGAAGACCTCGGCTCGACCTCGGGCCGGGCATTGATGAGCCAATCAGAAGTCGAATAAAGATTGTCCTACTGTAAAATATTTTTTGCACATATAATACTGCACAAGATGCTATGTCTACAGGCTTCAAAATGTTGCCCTAGGCTGTCCCATCAAGTTTTGGTACAATTTAACTAGCTTCAGTGCATTTTTCAGATGCCTAATCCGCGATGCACGAATGAGCATGAAGTTGAACTACATTCTGTGGTTGAATCTTGGGCAAATCACTGAAACCCACATATTTGGTATTTAGAATATTTTCTTTTGAACTAAATGTCTCTGCCTTTGTTCTCACAAGCCTAGAATGTGCTTTGGGTCACTCACTGATGGTTGTTTCAACAGTTGGAATAAAAATTCCGGGGGGGAACTCCGGAAAATAGGAACTTTTGTCACTTCATCACCAGATGTGGTTAGATGTCGCTTCTTTCATGCTCCTTTAGTGAAGAAATTCTAAGCCTGTTGTTTGAAACACTAGGTGGCCGAGATGCAATTCATTACGAGGTTATCAAGTCCACAAATTGCTGCGTCGGAGGTATCCGCCGATTCGGCAGAGGCCACCGCCGGACAGATCAAAACTGCAAAAATGGATTATTTGTTGTATACTCCATGGTTTCTACATTTCGGAGTCTGGATTTAGTATTTCGGCAGTTCCCATAGTCTAATCAGCTACTGTAAGTATCACTCAATTTTTTTTTAAAAAAAACAATGCACTCACCCTGTTGAGTATATCTACAGGAGCTCTGTTCGCTCTTTCGAACCGCACTGTCAGGGGCAAGGAAACACGCAAAATTGAGCCAGAAGTCCGATTAACCTCTCAATAGTGATAATGTATACTAATGGCCAGAGCTCCAGAAAATCTGACACAGTGCACACCGACAGAGTGTGCTTCTATCTACACTCACAACCAGGTCAAGCTAGTGGACGAATACAATCAAGATTGTATTGCCTCGAAGAAAGTGGCGCACCAGAGCAAGGTGGGCAGACATAATCCCACGGTTCAAAATTATTTTCGGGGCCGCTAATCCTCCAGAGGGTGGTACACCAAATGCTTGGAGGCACCGATCAAGCACATAGGTGGATTGGGTCGACCTCAGGTTCCCAGATGGTAAGAAGATACGCCAAGAGCGGCACTTCAAAGTCAAAGGAATTACCGGTAGGACAGCAAGCGGCAGATGCCTCTGACGGTACGTTCTGGGAGTCAAATTATGTCAAACTCAATCCTATATGAAGGCAAGACAACCTGGACAATATGGTTGAGGCTGATTGGGCCGACCATCAAACGGTGGAGACCTGCGCCTCTATGTTTGGACTAAAAAAACCATCAAATGCAGTCCAGATGTACTGCAAACATTGGATACCTGTTCACAGTACTGCATTGGACAGGTAGGAGGCCAACCAACAGGCGAAAATCAACATGGCGGATGGTTCCGCCACAATGGTTCGGTAGGTCAAAATATAGGTGCATTGCCGCTACACTGAGGGAAAAATTGGAAGAGAAATGGCTGATTAGAGTCCTGCATTATACAGGTATGAAACCAACCTCGAAGCCGCGAAAAAGATTGTGGCTGATGGTTCCGCCAGAATTTTCCGGTAAGTCAGAATATAATCAGATCACCGCGAGATTGAGTAGAAGTTGGAAGGGCAAACAGCTGGTGAGAGGTTAGGTGGTGCGACCCGAAAAGAGCAAGCAAAATAAATAAATAAATAGGCGCGGCGGATGGCGCGGCGGGAGGAGTGTGCGTACGGGGCCATCAATATCTACCCGTTTGGGAATATGACTAAAAGATGACTACCATCCGCGCGGCGGATGGGACCTCTTAGGTACCCTTTTGACCTACAATGAAGGGTACCTAAGAGGTCTGTTACGGCATGGCGGCGGTGCTCGCTGAGGTGCGCTTGTCTGTAGTCTCAGTGCCAGCCTGCCACGACATCCCAATTTGGGAACCCTGTCGTGACAGTCTGGGCCGTAACCAGCCAGATAGCCGGACCTCTGCACTATGTTTCGGGCATTTTGAAGCCAGCTATTTGCTCAGTTTCCGGTCGTTCTGGCTCAAACCTTGGAGAGAGTTATCAAGGCAAAGGTAACTTGAACACTTCTGCCGGTTCAGAATTGTGACAAAATGAATGTATAGGCTGTGGTGAGCCCTCGAACCTTTTCTGTGGCAGTGTTCAATTGCTGATCATCATGATTTTGGCGGCTAGGTCGTTGCGCAAAGCGCAGAGGTCCGGCTATCTGGCGGGTTACGGCCCAGACTGTCACGACAGGGTTCCCAAATTGGGATGTCGTACTAGCTTGTCTGTGGACCAGGCTTTTTGCCGACTTTGTGAACTGCGCTTCAGTTTTCGGCCGTTTCCTCGACCGAAATTTGACTGCTCCGAGTGCTGTTCAATTGCAACTGTGTATCAGTGCAGCAGTGAACACCATACATTCATGCGGACTCGGGCGCTATATTCTTGCGCAATTATGACGCAACACATGCTTCCACATGAGTATTTATCTCTGTCGTCCATGCGCGCGCTATGCAGACCGGCAACCGCTACAATATTCGCCTTCTTCGGGACTTCTCAACTTTATTTGTCCATCTGAATGCTGGAGGGTCTGATTCCGATTCCGACTTACAAACACTGGTTTGGTAATCAATTGACCATTTACTACTAATTCGCTATCGTCTTCTATTTTGAACTTTACAGCGCTGAATAGACGCACACTAAATTGACCCCACAGCTTTCAACCGTCCTAGACCCTCATTGATGCTACCACCCAGGTTGCTCCGCCATCCTCACTCCAATGTCGACGAAGTTCCTTTCTGAAGCTACGGCCCTGCGTACACTCTGCTAGACGACCCCAAGTATGAACACATACTAGCCCCTCGCAACCTCGGCGGTTGAAGTCTGCGTTTCGGCGACACCAGTATGTCTCCAGCATTCTTTGCTCTCAAGTAGTCTCCCCGAATCGCCCATAAGGACACCCGAAAGAAAGCGTCATTGCCCGTGGCGCACGCCGTGAAGACAACCGCCGCCCTGGTCAAGAACGGGGACAAACTCCCGCTATCGCCTGAACGCCGGCAGGGTTTGGACAGATTCGAGAGGTACTTGGAATCCATGCACATGTCCTGCATTTTCATGATCTTGATCCTTTCTTCAGCACCCTTGATCCCATTCGCCGACATATCGAGTCGATTCCGGAGCCAGGGACAAAGTCAGCAAAATACAGATCCCCAGTCTCCTCATTTAAATTCCTTCGCGAATCAGCGCGTCTCAAGGGGCAATTGGATCGAGCTTACAAGAATCTAGTAAGTTCTCTTTTTACTCTACATCGGTCCTTATATTCACTCCCGCAGCTCGCGAGCCCGAAGCCGAACCCCACACTCTCCCCTGACTCTCGAAACGAATGTATTGTCGAAATAGCAACCATCGGCACCCGAGGAGCCGGCGCCATCTGCGAAATTCCCGTTCTTAATTTGCTCAGGCTCGCTGTCGGGATGGTGGGCTTGATATGCGATACAGCAAAGGTGGGTACATATTCGGAAAATATCTTGCGCGTCGTCGAAGCCTAAAATAAATATCAGACCGTCAACAGCAATCGCGCCGCTGCCCGTGTGCTGGCGCGTCATGCCCAGGACGTGACGAGTTCCGTCGTGGACCGTACTACCGCACTGCTGGGAGCAACACATGCGGATTCTTTGACGGCACTGCATCTGTGCGTTTTCCAACCGGCAAGCTTGCTTTCGGGACTTTCTACTAAAACAATCATACTTACTTCCGCAGTGCGCTTAAAGAAGTTCAAGCATTTTTAGTACTCCTGCAGAGTCGCCGGCGAGTCACGTCGTGGATATTGGCCAGCAAAGACAAGGACCGTTTTACTGAGCTCAACGGTACCCTCGACAGGGCGCTAGCTGTGTTTCCGTGAGTCTTGCAAGTTTTGCGTCATTTGTTTTCCGTCGACTGACGACCGTCTACGGAACGCAGAGCAGCGAAATAATCGAAACGGCGGAACGTATGCGTGCCAGCAACGATGTTAAGCGCACCATGATGGTGACTCGTGAGAGTCGTTCCGGCCTAATTTTCGAGCACTAATATAATGCGATCCATAGCTCGTTAACACTGGTCCGAGAGAGCTGATTCCGGGCTCTCAAGCATCAAACCCTGGCAGTTGGCGCACACACTTAACAGCTTTCGTTCCACTTTTGTCCCATCAGGCACACGTCTTAATTTTTTTTTTTAGATCGATATGTACAGCCTATTTGGACGTGCCAGATAAGGTAAGGTTACTAGTAGTATTTTTATACCTGGGAACGACTGTCCCCATACTCAAAACACCCATTGCGGCCGAATAACAACGCAGTGCATGCCCATGCTCAGAGTCTCTCTGTTTTGCGGGGGACATATCGTCCCTGTGTATGCTGGAGTCCAGTCATCTAAGTCAACTTTACATTCTCAAAGTACTAGTCATTCGAATATCCATGGGAGGTAAGGAAGCACAGGGCGGGGCCAAGAGGATCCTAGGTAAGAATGAGCCAGGGTGAAACGCATGCCATTTCGTTGGGGCGACGCAGCAGGAAGATCCGTTGGGGCGCCATATGTAGACAAATCATCCGATTCTTGGGGAGACACGGCAGGATCCGACTCGACTGCGTTTAAGTACCGCAGCAGATGAGTTTCGTCCTTCAAATTCAAGGCAGGAACGGCTATGTCCACCTCAACCAAGCCTGCAATAATCATTATCCCCGGCTCCTTCTCCCCACTCTCCTTCTATACCTCCATCATTTCCGAGCTCAAATGTCACGGATACTCTGCCTACGGTATCGAATTGGAAACGGTGGGCCGCCGTGACACGGCGCCTGGCATGTACGATGATGCCGCAGCCGTCGCGTCCTTAGTGTCTCAACTCGCGGACGAGGGCAAAGACGTTGTCCTGGCTGCGCACTCATATGGCGGGATCGTCGCTTGCGAAGCTGCGAAGGGGCTGGCCCAGAGCGTGAGAGGGAAAGAGGGTAATCAGGGAGGCGTCGTGAGGATTATATTCGTGACGGCGGTGGTAGCGAGCGAGGGACAGTCACTGATGGATGTGTTCGACGCCACTGGGAGGCTGGATTTTATTCGCGTTGAGGTAGGTCTCCTGGCATTGTTCGAGAAAATATGATGCTAACCAGTTAAGGGCGAATACCTGGTAATAGATCCTGCCGGCTGCGCGCCGATAAATTATTCTGACCTGCCCGCCGAAGAAGCACTCATCTGGGCATCGAACATGAAAGACCATGCGGCTAGCTTCGGGCAGAGCCTGACGTATGCGGCCTACAGAGATATCGCCGTGTCCTATCTGTTTTGCGAGGAGGACAAGGTCGTGATCCCGGAGATGCAGAACAAATTTATAGAGAGGATGGAGAGCGAGATGGGAGGGAGGAGTGTTGATCGGCATCCAATTAACGCTGGGCATTGCATTAATTTGAGTCAGCCGAAGACCGTGGCAACGGTAGTCAGGAGGGTTCTCGGGGATACGGTGTGAAAAACATCTCGTGTTCTTCTGCTGGATTCCAAGAAGCTAATAGCTATAGAGCTTGGTCGATCAAACGTATCTATTAAAACATACCTTTGTTTCGTCAAATCAAAGTGGTAAGATGGCCAACCAGAACCACGAAGAAATCCAGGGGCATGGCTTTGAAATCCTGGATGTGTACTAAGCCACAACGGTGAGTGGGTAATGTTGAACCGGCGCTACGAGTCTACCGCCTGTGTGTCAACGGTTAGTCTACTAAAATATAACAGCCTCAATCTTGGAGAGTTGGGAGGAGGAGCAAGAGCATGCAAATTTGACCGATTAATTCACTCGCATACAGGAGCGGGCAGGAAGATTAAAAGAAAGCTACATAATTTTTGCTGTGAGAAAGAAAGAATTGAATATTGAACAGAGGTTCATGCCAGTCGATGGGGACATGGGTTATTCTGCCTCCAGCACGATTGTGCCAAATGGTGGCAACGCCTCACGGAATACGGCCTCCGGTAGCGTCGCGTTCTTGACCTGGAGCACCTCCAGCGTGCACTGCGACCTCGTTACGAACGCCGTCAAGGTGTCGAGCGTGATACATGGTTCCGTGACTTGAAGCATGCGGAGCGCGGGTAACGTCAGACAGTCGAGCACCATCCAGACTCGGGCGTCCAAATCGAAATCATCGACAAGCAGGAGCAAGTCGCGGAGGTGCGCGTGCGCGGGGACTGCGGGTCCGACGTCGGTGTCGTCGTCGGAGAGGCAGACACTGAGCGTGCAGGCGACGAGGCGCGGCACATCGCGAATAATCGCGGTGCACTCGTACTCGTAGAGACAACGGGCGGTGATGTGTGTCAGCTGTGCCCAAGGCAGACTCATGGCGGATTTGAGGAAAAAGTTTGCGAGGATGACACGCGTCAGCTGCGGGGCCTGGTCGAATAACGTCACCGTATCGGGATCCCCGTGCGGAAAATTGCTGGGGCCAAATGTCAAATGCTTCAGTAGCGGCATCTCACCCTCGATGAGATGCAGTTGCTCGAAGGGCATGAGTATAGCGACATGTTCCCAGCGTTGGCAATGGGCCATAGCAGCTTGAAGAAGCTGTGGCACCAGATGCTGAGGGGTGGGATACATAATCTGTGTGAGTTTGAGGGAGAGGGGACAGCTCCCGGAGCGTTTTAGCCACGTTTCAAGGAGTTCGAGCTTTTTGGAAAGCGTTTTGGAGTCGTCTTGTGGGATGATATCGATTGGGATAGCTCGCCAGAGAGCAGGGGTAGAAATTGCGATTTTCCTCCATTGTCGACAGATCCGACATAAAAGGAGGGGCGAGAAGAGGCCGAAATGTGGGGGACAATCAGGGTAGCTGGGGAGGAAGTTCACGAATATTTCTGACACGATTTCCGGAGGCAAGGTCAGAACGGGATAGGTGCGCGTGTCGCTGTGAAGCGCAATCCTGTCGACACCCCCAAAAAAGTTGAGGCAGTTTCCCATTGAAGGATCCGATTGAGTGCATGCGCAGGTAAGCAGACTGTGGCGCCAGCGCCAGTTATCGCTTGGTCTGTGCCATAAGGAGAAAAATGTACATACATTGCACAGTTCCGAGTTGGAACTCGTCCAAAGAACTCGTCCAAACCCTTTAGGTCTTAGTGAGTAGAGAAACTTGAGAGAAACGACAATTTCGATCACGGTCGAAGCCACGAGTCAGATCAGTGGCAGTGCACGACGCCGCACTCTCGGTTTATAACTGGCGGCGTTGTGGCGGCGTGTTTTTTTCCAGGATACAAATTCATGATATAAAACTACCGTCCCGAACGGGAGACCGCTCCAAGGGCGCGCGGCGCGTACGGAGGACGCTCTGCCCGGCCTCGTTTCCGTCGTTGTTGGGTACAAAAGGAAATGTATGCACCCGGAATTATAAACTCGTGAAAGCTGGTATAATTCTCGCGAAAGCGAGCCACAGCTGCAATCCATAAAGTCAGATTTAGATGAACCGCAAGTACTTGAGCCTCTATACTGACGTTGTACGTGGCGTAACTGGCACAGTCGTTTTCAGGGCTTCTGAGGAAATAAAATTGGGACCCAACTCAGGTTCCCAATGCTACCAGAAGCACGGAGAAAAATCCGTGCTGTCTCCGACGTTGCAAAACTGCAAACCGTCATAAATCTGTTGTATAGGTAAGAATTCTGGGGCTGCTAAAGTGAATAGCAGGTAAAACGGGAGAGGCGAAGGCGGTGATGTTTTGTGCAACATCTTAGTTCCCTATCAAGAACAATCCAGGCCGCCGCTTGGCTCCGGCAATGCTAAAGGGGAAAAACAAACAGATCATTATTCACGCTGCAGGTGCACGTTACGGAAATCCAACCGTTGGAAGTCAGAATAATGGTGATTGGTTAGTGCTGTCTAGGCCGACAATTATGCAAAATGGCCGTGAAGCAACTAACGGCAAGGCATTGAGATTGTGATAATTTGAGATCAGAACCCGAACACCGATGGAAATTTCCTGTGTGAAGATAGCCAGTGGGTAAATATTTGATTGACCCAGCGAACCACGACTGGGGAAGTGGTAGATGCAGATCTAAGTGTGAAGGAGTCGTGAACGGGATGATTGTGGACGGTTGTAAAAGAACCTGAATGGGGCTGCTGCGCAATCAACCAGCGTCCAAGGAGTTGGCAAGAGTGATGTACTACTATCATGTAGCGCGGAAACAGCTGTAATACGCCACAAAGAATGAATTCAATTCTTGAGTATACTGTCTATGCTTGTCGTTAACCGTGTTGTTGTATCTCGAACCGTATGAAAAAAGAAAGGGAAAGAAAGGGGATCACTCGTCTCCCTGAATAGCTCCGTTCCACCATGTACCTGGGCTCCAACACAACACCTAGAGTTTCGCCCACAACCACATTCACGTGCCTGCCATCCCAACAACGCCGACGTGATCCCTGATACGAGCGACTTCGGACGCAGTGAGCGTGCCCTTGCTCGCGCGCAAAAAGTCCTCCCACGCACGCTCGGCGTCGGCAGGGGCAGGGAAGGATTCACTGCACAATATGAGATCACGCGACGAGCACACAAAAAACACATACCTCAAGAACGCCAACAGCTTCTCCCAAAACTCGGGTTCGGCGAGGGCGACATGGTACGCGCTGAGCTCCTCCGAGGGCAGGCCGCCGTCGTGGTCGGCGTCGAGCGTGAGAGTGATGTCGTTCACGCTCGCGGCGGGGGACTCAGACGAAGGCGACGGCGAGAGGACGACGGAGGGGATGCGCGTGTGGCGCCGGGGGCCGGTCGACGTGGCGAGGGGGGATCGAGCGTAAGGGTGGGTGGTTGAGCAGTAGCGGCGGCGGAAGGTGTGGCGTCGGCCATGGCAATATCTTTATCAACGGGTGCGGGGATTGCTTTCAAAACAAGATTGACTGTGTCTCCGTCGGCGAGGGGTATTCCTTCACGAGCTTCGCGTCCGCGAGTGCCTTTCCCTTTAACAAAAGTCTTTGCGCAGCGACGGGTGGACCGTTCGGTTGCGCTGCAAGCCGCTCTTTGACTGCCTGGATGGAGTCTGTGGGATGAACGGCAAGGGTATACGCCGCAGGCGGTTTAAGGGACTTGAAAGTCAGGGTCAGACTTGTGCTCGTGCTCGTTGAGGAAGAAGATCGTCGAGGCGGTGCTGGGAGCGCTATCTGATCGACGTCAGCGTGGCTACCATTGTCATTTGCAATTTGTGGTACCTGCAGGACAGGAATCTTCTTGAGGCTGTTCTCTGGGGGCTGCTGGTAGTCGTCTTTGTAGATGACTGGCTGCGCTCCGAGGGTGTTGAGGTAGACTCGAAGGAAAGCGACTTCTGCTTGGTCTGCCATATTAAAGCTGTGAAGATTGCCTATTTGGGCCATTCAGCGTGTTTGCTACTAACCGTGATGGGGTCTTTGCCAAATACTGTTCAAGTGCTCTCCCACACCTCCCACATGGACCCGTTGCGAAGGCCGGATGAACGCGCTGTAATTGCTTAATTTGGAGGCTTATGCTGTATTCAAATTTCACCCCTTGTCTGGAGCGAATTCGGGTTCAAAAATGGGGTTTTCGACTCAGCCTTGTCAAACATATTTATCCAGTCCGGATTCTGATGGACCTCAGGACGATATGGACCAGCAAAAAACATGCGGGACTGGAACAGTGGTAATTGGGCGAGACCGCTGAGAACTCAAAGCCTCCCGGCCCGGGATTCCAGACTTATTCGCACCAGGAAAGCCTACGGTCATTTCGTTGGTTCCGGCGAACCCATCATATGCATATTTCGTCGACAGAAGACCGGAAAAGGCAACCCAACCCGTATAAAGCTGTTGAACACGGCATCCGGTACCTGTCCCGCATATTATTATCAGACTAGTCGATGGGAGGACCCGTGAATACGGGACGCCTACTCTGTTTCCGTCTCACCCTTGATCGACGTCCCACTCGCTCTACCGGCGCGGCGTCGTTCTCCGCATTTAAAGGACCAAATGGTTCCTCACTAGACTTCTGTTCAACAACCTTCCACAGCAGATGGTAGTTCAACGTCAGGAGGTGATTCTTCGAACTCAGCATCAGCGCGCAATCAAATTCGCAATCCTCATGAAGAATGGGCCTACAGTCAATGAACGCGTGTGCCCCAACCACTCTCAGTATGATAACTACCCACCTACATACCTGCATCAACAGCCCGAGTCCGAGTCCCATTTTTCTCCTCGCTACATACTCACTGCGTTCAAAAAGGTCCTAGACTGAGACCTACACGGACCTACACTCAGTTTGTAAAGGTGTGTGTAGGTTCTGGCAAGGTGACTTTAGGCGGCTACACAGGGACCTAGACACACCTGGACGGGTCTAGACTCAGCTACACAGAGCCTGCGCAGCTGCCTACGCTTACCTTGCCAGACCTACGCACACCTTGACAAACTGAGTCTAGGAGCTCCTTGAATGCAGTGACTCTCGGAGCTGTGGATATTTCTCGCTTAAGCCTGACAGCTTGTCAATGGGACTCACTTGAAAATAACCCGCACTATGTATCTTATTTAGTTTTACCCAGTTCCATCCTTGCGGTCCGCACCGAAGAGAGACTCCTGCCAGCACCCACTTTCAGATGTCGAACGTCTTTATATATGGTTTAGCGTGAATGTGAAGGAGCTGGGAGGATGAGGAGAAAGTGATACGAGTGCGGCGCCAATCTGTAAATTGTTACCGAGCCAAACATCGACCGGGTGAAAGAAAATGAACCGGCGCGTCAAGATCATGCCCAGGCATGATTTAAATCCGAGGAAGAGAAGGAATTTGAAGTGGGTCGACCGTCGACTCGATTCAGACTCGAACACACACGAAGAAAATATTGCGGAAGAGCAGTGCATGTGTTATCCGACAGCCGACAGAGGTTGAACGTTGAACCTACAACGCGTCAGCGCATCACCTTAACGGGCGACGTTACTTCAAAACCTTTGAAAATTTCCACCGAGGCAAATTGAACTTATCGAGGTTCAACGCAACACTCAAGTGGCCATGGTGGCGAGTTCAACCTCCGTCTTCGAGCAGAGTTGAAAGGCTTTAGAAATAGACTCTTGCAACAGCCGGATGACCTATGAGTATAAAGCTAAATGGACTCAGACAGGCACTGACAGTACCATGTCCCCCGCAAAACAGAGAGACTTTGGGCCTATTCGGCCGCGATGGGTGTTTTGATAGGTAAGGAGCCTAATTGATTACATGATTGGATTGAACCACCGCGAATTTTCGGGCGAGTACAAGTACGTCATAACGAAAGGCAGTGGAGTTGGAGGCAATCAAGCTTCTGGCATGACACTGACAGAAGAGATTTCTGTTACAGTATAGAAGCAGCTAGTTCGATCTAAAAAGAAAAAGTGAGACGTGTGCCTGATGGGATAAAAGTGGAACGAAAGCTGTTAAGTGTGTGCACCAACTGCCAGCATTTGATGCCTGAGAGGCCGGAATCAGCTCTCTCGGACCACTGTCAACGAGCTATGAATCGTATTATATTAATAGGCCGGAATGAGTGAAATATGTGCTCACCATCATGGTGCGCTTAAAATCGTCCTCGACGCGATGTACCGTTCATGTTGGTATCATGGCACGAATTAGATTATTACATGATTGGGTTGAAGAAACGAAAGGCAGTGCGCGAACTTGTGTCCTCTAATGTCAATCTAAAAAAAAGAAAGTGAGACGTGCCTGATGGAACAAAAGTGAAACGAAAGCTGTTAAGTGTGGGCGCCAACTGCCAGCGTTTGATGCCTGAGAAGCCGGAATAAGCTCTCTCGGACCGCTGCCAACGAGCTATAGATCGCATTATATTAGGGCGCGAAAATAGGCCTGAATGACTGAAATATGTGCTCACCATCATGGTGCACTTAACATCGTAACATCGTCCTCGACGCGATGTACCGTTGCCACGAGGACAGTGAGTTCCTGCGTGCTGGCGCGCACGCGTTCCGCCGTTTCGATTATTTCGCTGCTCTGTGGTCCGTCGACGGTCGTCAGTCGGAGGGGGACAAACGACGACGCAAAACTTGCAAGACTCACGGAAAATACAGCCAGCGCTCTGTCGAGCGCGCCGTTGAGCTCAGTAAATCGGTTCTTGTCTTTGCTAGCCAATATCCACGAGGTAACTAGCCAGCGACTCTTCAGGAGTACTAAAAATGCTTGGACTTCTTTAAGCGCACTGCGGAAGTAAGTATGATTGTTTCAGTGGAAAGTCCCGAAAGCAAGCTTGCCGGTTAGAAAACGCACAGATGCAATGCCATCAAAGAATCCACATGTGCTGCTCCCAGCAGTGCGGTAGTACGGTCCACGACGGAACTCGTCACGTCCTGCGCATGGCGCACCAGCGCACGGGCAGTGGCGCGATTGCTGTTGACGGCCTGATATTTATTTCAGGCTTCGACGACCCGCAAAGATATTTTCCGAACAAATACCCACCTTTGCTGTATCGAATATCAAGCCCACCATCCCGACAGCGGGCCTGAGTAAATTAAGAACGGGAATTTCGCAGATGGCGCCGGCTCCTCGGGTGCCGATGGTTGCTATTTCGACAATACATTCGTTTCGAGAATCAGGGGAGAGTGTGGGGTTCGGCTTCGGGCTCGCGTGCTGCGGGAGTGAATATATGGACCGATGTAGAATAAAAAGAGAACCTACTAGATTCTTGTAAGCTCGATCCAATTCCCCCTTGAGACGCACTGATTCGCGAAGGAATTTAAATGAGGAGACTGGGGATCTGTATTTCGCTGACTTTGTCCCTGGCTCCGGAATCGACTCGATATGTCGGCGAATGGGATCAAGGGTGCTGAAGAAAGGATCAAGATCATGAAAATGCAGGACATGTGCATGGATTCCAAGTACCTCTCGAATCTGTCCAAACCCTGCCGGCGTTCAGGCGATAGCGGGAGTTTGCCCCCGTTCTTAACCAGGGCGGCGGTTGTCTTCACGGCGTGCGCCACGGGCAATGACGCTTTCTTTGGGGTGTCCTTATGGGCGATTAGGGGAGACTACTTGAGAGCAAAGAATGCTGGAGACATACTGGTGTCGCCGAAACGCAGACTTCAACCGCCGAGGTTGCGAGGGGCTAGTATGCGTTCATACTTGGGGTCGTCTAGCAGAGTATACGCAGGGCCGTAGCTTCAGAAAGGAACTTCGTCGACATTGGAGTGAGGATGGCGGAGCAACCTGGGTGGTAGCATCAATGAGGGTCTAGGGCGGTTGAAAGCTGTGGGGTCAATTTACGTGTATTCAGCGCTGTAAAGTTCAAAATAGAAGACGATAGCGAATTAGTAGTAAATGGCCAATTGATTACCAAACCAGTGTTTGTAAGTCGGAATCGGAATCAGACCCTCCAGCATTCAGATGGACAAATAAAGTTGAGAAGTCCCGAAGAAGGCGAATATTGTAGCGGTTGCCGGTCTGCATAGCGCGCGCATGGACGACAGAGATAAATACCCATGTGGAAGCATGTGTTGCGTCGTAATTGCGCAAGAATATAGCGCCCGAGTCCGCATGAATGTATGGTGTTCACTGTTGCACTGATACACAGTTGCAATTGGACAGCACTCGGAGCAGTTAAATTTCGGTCGAGGAAACGGCCGAAAACTGAAGCGCAGTTCCCAAAGTCGGCAAAAAGCCTGGTCCACAGACAAGCGCAATGCGGCAAGACGAGAGGTAAGATGTCGATCATCGATCATGGAATCAATCGGATTTTGATCCGTCGGATCCGGCTAAATACGCTACTTACTTGCGACCATGACTTGACCATGACTATATAGTACCAGCGCATACAAGTTTGCAATTCAAAATGGTGTCAGTTGAATCACCCATTTGATTCTCTGCACATCGAATCCTAGGGAGCCTGAACGCACCATCTTCCGAATCGCCACTCTCCCGCGTCCGACCAGCATTCCGAAGCTCATGTTCATAGCTTGGCGAGTTAAACACTGGTAGGTATGCGTTCTCACCTTATATGTTATACATAACTGAAGTAATTTTTGCAAACTCAGCGTTGAGCCGCTCTGTATCATGCTCTCTCCGTCTTCACGCCCGACCTTCTGCTCGAAGAAAAACTATCGGATTTCATTCTGTCTGCCGCCCGGCATCTGTGTCTCGCGCATGAAATTCAAGCCGATTCCTCCTTGCATACCATTCGCTTCAACGATATTTCTACACATCTGCTCGCAGTCTCTCCATGGATCTCTCCGTCGTCTTACTGTCAACGCCGAGAAACTCCTCGCAGGCTACGCCCACGATGAAGCGCACCCCGCGTTCCACGCCACTACAGCGACCCAGCTATCAACGCCTATACGCTATATCTACGCCTCACCGGCGTACCGCATCTCAGGAACGTAGAATCTAACGCAGCCAATTCTGCGTCTGCCAAAGCGTACACTCGCCGCGGAAAACTCAAGGCCGACATCTTGGGATCCATCCTCTGATTTGGCAATACTTCATTGACCGAAGGAATTGCGACGAATCTTGTTATTGCTCTGGCGCCGGGGCGAGAAGAACTGATATCCGAGCTCAAGGATCTCTTGATTTGGCATTCCCGAAATTGTGACGATCGTGGCAGCATTCATTCGAGACTTGCGGTGGGTACAAATGTAGTAATCTAATCTCTCTGGTCTAAAACTGGTGCTGGCAATTCCTCATTCTTATACTGTTACCACACATACTCCTCCTCCCCCTTCTCCATGGTGAAGTTATCTTCCATCTCCAAAATCAAGTGAATCCGCGAAGCCGGAAGACAAATATCGCTCTTCCCCGATCCCGCGTCGGCGCATCTGCCCGGACCGCAGTCCTTGATGACCTCGATGTCGCCGTTGCTCCCCCCCGAGGCAGTAAAACAGCGTGTCGAGCAAGTGGTTGGGGTTGGTGTGCGCCTTCTGAATGGCCGCCTCGATTTGGTCCGAGTATTTCCCTGGCACGAACATAAGTATTCCGATTGCGATTGGTGCTGGTCTGCTACTCACCGACGTGGAGGAGAGTGCGGCCGCAATAAGTAAGCCCTCTGTTGCAGTTATCCGCCGTGGTGTAGGTGGCGCTGGCGAGAGCGAAGATGATAGCGCTAGTGGTGAACTTCATGGCAGGTGCAAAAAAAAAGGGAGGATGTGAATGCGACGGTGAGTTGCAAGTTGAGAGAAGTTCGGCAGGTTGAAAGTTGTGAGTTTTGAACCCCAGATTTTATAGAGAAAAAACGAAGCGAAACCTACTTGGCTCCGGGCCCAACAAAGCTCCGATTCAACAAAATGCTGGCCGTACACCACTCGTAACATCTACATTCACGCACTCCGTTAAGATCTCTAAACACGTGTTTGCATCCTCGCGCACCCATCCCGATGTTGACGGGATGACATTGACGGCGGTGTGGTAGAGGGAGATGCCCGAGACGTAGATTCGTGAATTGGGTCGGTGGTCCGATTAAGATAGAGTTGATTTTGTAAAAGTCTGATGTGATATGCAGCTGGGGCGTGGAGTACGAAAATGGCGTGAAGGAAGTGTGCCGATAGCGTGTAAAAGTGCCGTGAAACAAGAGCGAGTGAGAAACGAGATGAGACGAGATTCTTGGTGGCTAGGAGCCCACTGGCAGCGTTCCCGAGTGGAAGGGGCGAGGAGCACGATGCTGCCTCTGGGCGCTTGCCCTGCACTGGCTGCGAAGATGGTGGTACGATGGTAAAATTGCACGGTGGGTCCCTACAGTTGCGGCGGAATCATTTGTCTTTCCTTTTTAGGAAATTCCCATCAAAAACTGTTCCTTTTCATGTTCAAAAGGCCATTGTGCACTCTAGAGCCATAGAGGGCATCTTACATATCAAATGAGTCACTGGACAGAAATCAAGACCTGTGTGCCTAGGTATCATCCAGGAATAGGGCTAATAACCTGGTTGCGCACAAGCCATACGAGCCATCTGGTGGCTTTTTTGCTGTGCGCACCATATGGCTAATGGCTCATATAACGTATGAAACTGTGTTTCATTTGATCATTCTAGCCTTCATTTTGGCCATGTATCATCTCTAAATTTCAGTTGGCGTCGAGCTTCGGTGGCCAGGCGCCAACTTGAACACAAAATCGTACATTCCAGCCTTTTTGTCTTGAGTTAGGAAATATTTAGAGCTCAAAGTGGATTTGGAGTAATGCATGAACATGTACTACAATGAGCGTCATTTATGAACAAAAGTCATCAGGGATGTGCAAAGCCATACGAGCCATTAGCCATACGTTTGCGCACAGCAAAAAAGCCATCAGATGGCTCATATGGCTTGTGCGCAACCTCTCTAATATTCTCTGTCTGGAATCCTGTTGCTAGGAGAAAGATATGATGCTTTAACCACGAGACTGAGCACAAACTCAGTCTGTATGCATGTAGCATTAACCCCACTTACTTTTCTCCGAATCTCGAGCTCACGATGAAGGTGCGCAGCGAGAATTGATGGGAATTTCCTAAAAAGGAAAGACAAATGATTCCGCCGCAACTGTATTTACGGTACAAACAGATGATGTAACGTGATACGGGGATAAATCAAAAGTGCGTATAAAAATGAATATAAAACCATTTCCACATGCGGGCCATCCGACCCTACCACAGCGGAGTTCAACATCCGTCCTAAGCGTCCTTGCCAAGCTGTAGACCTAGGCCATTCCACACGATTCGCCGGAAGCTGGACCGGAATCGCTAAATGAAATCGTGATATTTATGATGGTTCGGGGAATTCTGATCACCACCGTCGCTGAAGCGGGACGAGATACTTCAGGTCGCGGAGCCGATGCAGTGCGAAATGTCGTCTACACATCGGACAACCATGCGATAAGTCTACCCGCCAATCATCCCAGCTTCAAGTTGGTCTGAAATAATCCAGGTGATGTTTATAGACCTTGGGAATTTTAGCATTCATCCTACATGGCCGCCGCCGTCTAGATCGGAGGATGACCTGCGAAAAGTGATGGGCGCGAGAAGAAATTTGCGAAATAGGTCTTGCAAACCCGTAACTCATGCGCTTACCCTAGTGATGTTCAGGGCCCGGCCTGGCCTGGAAGCCGCGGCTTGGGCCCGCAACCAGGGCTTGAAGCCCTAGGCCCGGGGCTTGGTCGGGCCTGAGGCAGAGGGCGAGTATCTAACATCCTGGTGGTATGAATAGTCGTTTGGATGATATGTGAGTCAATTCCATTCGATGGATCAATTTATTTGATACTTTCTAACCAGTAGAAATACCATTTTGGGCCGGTCTAAACTTGATAAATAAACGCTCCAGAAGCTAGAAGATGTCCTCCAAAACATCAGAGTAAGTCAAACATCTATCTGGAGTGCCATGGTTTACTTTTGCGCGCAAAACTTGCCAGTTCATACAGTCGGGCCTCAAGCCCAAGCCCTGGGCCTGAGACTTCCCAGGCCCGAGCCCTGAGCCCGCCCAAGCCCTGTGGTGGGCCCGGCCTGGCTTGGGCTTAGCAGGGCCTGGCCTGGCCGGCCTAGGGCTTGAAGCCGGGCCCTGAACATCACTAGCTTACCCACATAGTTGCCAATCACATTGCGAATTAATTTCGTGCAAGTCATCCCGCTTTTTGTGGTTGCCTCTTGAAGCTAGATGAATGCCGGCCGTCTTCGGTGTGTTCATCGGTAAGCTGGTAAAGAAATTTTCTGTTTCACCTGCGTCCGCTCGCGTTTCTGGGCTTCTTCTGAAACTTCTTCTTCAGGGTCTTGTCTCTACTTGTCCCTCTTTCGGCCGTTGATGTGCTCTTGGCCAGTGTTAAACGACCTTCGGTTTGGCCTGGAGCGGAGCCTTTGCAAAGAGTGCGATGTCATTAATGGCGGTTTAAACCCTCATCGATCCTCAAGGTGGGATGCCGAAATGCCGCTACGTCCGCCGACCACGGGTGTGGCAGACGGGAGAAGTACTAACAGATCGTTCACGTGTTTTCACAGCCTCTGGAAATACTCCGTCAAAAGGCGTTGATTCTCGCTGTGAACGCCGTTCGGAAACCTCGCCCATCAAAATGGATGCGCAGAAATTTGTCGAGCAGAAGTCTCTGGCCATGGAGGAGACCACTACTCGCGATGATGAGGCCCTACTCGCGCGCCTGGGGTACAAACAAGAGTTCAAGCGTGACTTTTCGAGGTGCCTAAAATGCAATCTGATGACAATTGCCTCTGACTTGATCTCAGGATAGAGCTTTTCGGGCTCTTCTTCACAATCAACGGTGTTGTTCAGACCATAGCGTGCATCGCTCTCTCTTTTATACTGTACCAGATATTTATTATTCGTCAGTGCCGTCCTATTGTTCTCGATTCCGTATGGTGGACCGGTTGCAATGGTAGGACCTCCGGATCTTGCGAGGCGCGTTTAGTGACCTTTCTTATAGGTCTGGGGATGGTTTACGTGCTGCTGTTTCATCGTTATTGCTTCGCTTGCTATGGCAGAGCTCGGATCGGCTGCACCCACTGCTGGAGGCCTGTGAGCGAAGCTACTATCATGGAACTGCGTGACACCACTGACTGAATGTCTAGATACTACTGGACATTCATGTTCTCTTCGCCAGAATACCGCAAGATTGTGTGCTGGCTGGTTGGGTGTACGCCCACAGTTCTTCCAATCGTGTTGGCAGACTCAGTAGTGCCGTATAGATGTCAATACCACTGCATATATTGCAGGCATGGCGGGCGTGGATTGGAGCGTTGCCACACAAATTATGGCTGCAGCCAACATTGGAACCGACGGCGCATTCGTGGCTACGAATGCTCAGGTATAGTAGGCGCATCCCTCACCATAGTTTTGTCGCGCATCTAATCTATACGAAGCGGTGTCTATTGTGCTCTCCTTGTCATACACGCAGTCATGGCTAGTCTGGCCACCAAAGTCATCGCTCGGTTGCAGCACTTCTTCGCCTTCCTTAACCTCGCGTATGTTCATTGTGCCGTGGCTCCGTTCGATGACCGAGTGGTCCCGCAGGCTCTTTCTTGTCGTGATTATTGCTCTCCCTGTTGCTACCCCCAAGGAGTTTCGCAATTCAGCCGCATTTGCATTCGGTCGCTTCCAAAACAGTGCGCATATTTCCGGTTACATTGTCATTTTTCCTCATGCCATTTCAGCGTCCGGGTGGGGGAACGGCTTTGCCTTCATCTTAAGCTTCTTAGCACCGGCATGGACAATTGGTCCGTCCGCCATCCTTCCATTGTATTAGTATCCGACGTCTCACCAGGAGGATTCGACACGGTTGTTCACATCAGCGAGGAGGCCCGTAACGCTTCTCGCGCTGTCCCGTTCGCCATGATCTCAGGAACAGTTCTGATCTCTGTTCTGGGCTGGAGTGAGCCGCATCGGACCTTGGTGGCATTTAGCTGAAATGAGCTTATATAGTTGTGAACATTGTTCTTGCCCTCTACATCGGCAATGACTTGGATTCGATCATTGGTAACCCCATTGGACAGCCTATGGCCACGGTACGTGCTCTGACTTTTTCAACATCTCGGTCTCACGACATATACAGATCTTCTTCAATAGCTTTGGAAAAGCAGGGACTTTGGCCATTTGGGCGTTTATAATCATCACACTCTGGATGTCGGGAATGGATTTTGTACGACTTCTAACAATTCTCTTCAATGTTTCTGACCCAGATACTTCTCAGCTTATTGCAGGATCTCGACAGGTATTTGCTTTCTCGCGAGATCAGGCATTACCGCTGTCTGGGTGGTTGTACAATATCAATCCGCAGACGAAGACGCCAGTACACGCGGTAGTCTTCCTTGCTGCAATGGCCATTCTTCTGGGCTTGCTCTCGTTCGCAGGTATGATCTACCTTGCCCCCAATTACGGAATAGGACGCAAGCATTTGCACAGGGCCCCAGGCCATTAGCGCCGTCTTCACAATGTTGATTGCATGCCAATATATCTGCTTCACAACCCCCAGTACGTCGGTACATTACCATTAATCGTGACTGATACCCGTCCACAGTAATTGCACGCTGGGTGGGGGGCCAAAAGTTCGTGCCTGGGCCGTTTAATCTTGGTTTACTCGTAGGTCCAGTCTTTTGCGAAAGTCTTCTAGGGTCTGAGCCCACGCAGAGCGCACCAGTGTCCTTCATCGCATCGGCGTACATGATCTTCATCATTTTGGTTTTTATGTTCCCTGCCATCCCTGGCCCAACTTCGCACAGTATGAACTATACCGTGGTTGTCATAGGAGGGATGGTTATTTTATCCCTGGGGTACTACTTTTTCCCGAAGTATGGGGGCAGATATTGGTTTACCGGCCCTGTGGGGACTATCGGGCTGGTTTTAACCCATGAGGGCGAGAAGGATAGTGGTGGCTCCGAGGATTGATGTGTTTTGTAGTGCGTGTGTCGCATGTAGAGCAGCATTTTCTTATGTACTTCATTGCACCAAATCGAGGCCAGGGTCAAACTGAAACTGCTCAACCACGCACACGCTCAACTGATTCATTGCTATTATATTATCGTGGTATTGAGACAAAAATGATGGAATGAATCCACGAATGCTGCCACTGTATCAAAAACTTGATCAGATACTAGTAGCTCAGTCTGGTGCTATATTTCGGATAAAATCAAATCTAGGCATGACGTCGTTCAACAACATAGCTGGCGGGTTTGGGATATTTGAAGTTCCAGGTTGCCATTAATTTACATATCAGCATGGAAGGGTGACTCGCAGAAGGGGCGACGGGGATGCACGGGCGGGGATGCGCGGACAGTCGGAGAAGAACAGCTTTATAGCACCGCAATAACTGACATACAGCTCTGGTTGTACACGGTTGAATTGAATTGGACATGGAGTCTACAGCGGCCATGCGAGGTGTTCGAACTAAAATTCCTCAGTTAAATTTTCGCTTTCTTTCTTGGCCTTTGTGTGTTATCTATTTATGGTGGTGTCGGCGGTTCAATTATTGGGCCAAGATCTTGTATCTTCACTCCCAGAATATTGTTCACGGCGATTTGCGCGGGGTATGGTGTTTGGACTTTTTCTTGATCCATGTTAATGCTCAGGGTTCAGGCAAATATTCTCATTACCCAAATGCTTGCTTGACTGATTTCGAACTGAGTATTTACCAATTACCAGAAGCCGCCGCACTGCTCAGAATCATTACAGCCAGAACGACACAACAGACAACTTGAAGCTCCCACGAGTGATAAACTATGGGACTGTGTGAATACTTTCTGGGCCCAAGATTCTGTGTCGAGGCCTTCTGCTCAATCTGTCATCAGAAATATGGATCGACTCGCACTGGTTGAGCATTTCAAGTTTTTCAGTGAAAAAATTGGTGAAAAAGTTGGTGAAAAATTCAAAATGTTTTCATTACATTTTTGAGTGAGAATGCAAGTGGAAAAATGCGAAACAATATTTATAATTTCTTTTGAAAAAGTACCACCAATAATTCATATGCATTCCCACACGAAAATATATGACGTTCTAGAGGTTGCATAAATCAAATCCGAAAAAACTTTTGACTTTCCAAACCTTTTTTTGCTCAGGTCCCAGAATACCTCTATATTACATCTCTGCATAGTAGGTGGGTCCAGTATGCCCATCTGCGAAGGAATATGGTGCTAAGCTGCCTGCTCATCCAAGTCCGCATCAGCTCTCATGGCCAATGCGAAACAGTCTCCACCTGGTACCGAGACCATCCAGGAACTCGAGGCTCGTTTAGCTGCTATGAAGGAGGCTGAAGCCGTCCCTTTGCCCGCCAAACATTCTGTAGGGCGGCCAAAAGGGCCAAAACAAAGGTCAAAAAAAAAAAAGCCCACCGATGACACTGTAACGCCCCCGGAGGATGAGAAGCCCATTGTGGAAACAAGCTTGGATGGATAACATGTGGGCTGGGTCCCGTGTTGATTTGGAAAGACGATTAAAATATAAATATTCAGTGGGAAAGGAATGGGGTGATCACGGATATATTCGTCCAACAACAGTTTTATTCTTCCCATCACTCGAATATCTTTGTCTCCAACAAAGAAATTAATTGCCTAGCGTGAATTCCCCTATTGGCAACTAATGAAAAACATATTTTCTACATTTACGAATAAACTGTTTCGATTGTGGAGCAGCCCGAAAGTTTAAAATGCACCTAAAATGCACCTCAGACCCAAAATCCGCCCAGGAATGGACTCACTGTGGACCAAGTACTCATTAAACCAAGCAGCAGGTCGATTGTGGAGCAGCAGGAGACTGAAATGCACCTAAAATGCACCTCAGACCCAAATCCGTTCAGGAATGGACTCACTGTGGACCAAGTACTGTACTATTCCGATCAAATCGACAGGGAGGGTGACGCGTGACCCATTTTACCTATTCGACATTTCGGCAGCCACCGAAATTTTGCGTGACACCCCAGAAAATTCGGCATTTGAACCGAAAATTTTGCCTTTTTTTTTTTTTTTTTTGGGGCAATTTGGGGCCTGCGTGACCGCTTGGAGATCTTTCCCAGCTGCAAAACTCTTGTGATCGACTTGGAGCACCACGCGCCCTGTCAGAGCAAGCAATCGCGACCCAGCCTCAACGAGTGGTGACGTAGAGGTCCCTCTGGAAGACACTATTCAGCGTCTTTTTGGACTACTTGTAGGCAATTTTGAAGAGACACTGGGTATAGATTGCAAGGCAATAAAATAATCTTGTATCAAAGCAGTGCATATCCTTCTCGAATCCTTCTTCCTCCTCATTCCCTCCCGTCCTTGAGGCCTAGATCATTGTCTTTCTTCAACCCGGAGCTGCCGCCGCCTTCATCAGCGCAACAGCGCCCCCATCTTGGTGCAAACTTGAACGAGTTGGAGCACAGATGAATTCCGTGACTCGGATCAAAATCATCCACGTGAGCGCGAAGGATGGTTCGTTTTGATGGGCACAATAACAGCATCAAACATCCGTCTCTTCCTCCCCTCATCTCCCGCTTTTGCGCCCCAATTCGTTGCTGCTCTCTTCAAGTTCCTTTCTGGGCTCAGTGTGCGCGATTTGGATATTACACAGTAGGTCCATTCCTGCCTTCTGCACATCAATCCCCCACCTCATTCTCCGATATGCCAGAACGGAGCGTTCGTCTGCGCCACTGGAACGCGTCGAAGGTGTTTTTTTTGGCTTCTCGGTCTTACAAACCATGGTACCGATTTCCTCCTGCGGCATGAGCATGGCTTATGGGCGATGGTTAATGGTCAATGCATGGGTCATCGGTGCGTGTCGAGCCTCGGCCCCCCGAAATGAAGTCCTAAATTTAATCCCAATGCATATATTCTCTTCATCGACACGCTGCGCTTGATCCCTTTCAATGTCTGCACAGCACAGAATCTTGGCACTTGGCACTGTACATCCGCGCCTCCGCTAGGTATGCAAATGTTTCTTTGCGTTCGACTCAGTTTGTCGGTGTTCCTTCCCCGCCAATTGGCTCGGTGTCGTTTCTCAACACCGTCTACGTCCTGGATTCGCGTAAACCGGATCGCGCAAGTCCCTATCACAACATCCTGCTTCAAATACTGTGTATATTCAAGATTTCAAGCTTCTTTTGAAGACCTCGGCGGGACACTGCCCTCAAGTTAGGCTTGCTTCAAGACATGTCAAAGCCGCAAGACTCGTCAAGCCTCATCAAGACCTAAAGACCTCTCAAGGAATGGGGATAGCTCAACTTCCTTAAGACTCGTTACACTCAATAAGCGCGCTGTTCAATACGGTCAATGAAGATCAAGAATCTAACAATCAAGATCTTTCGAACACTCAAGTCTGTGGTCTTTTACACGCCAAGTCTCACGGATCAGGACTTGGGGATCTGATCTGGCTCGCTTCCAAGTCCAGCATGCCGCCAACCGTTCTCTGCTAGCTGTTACCTCCACGGGATCTTCATCTGTAATTTACTTAGGCTTTTGTATCCTTTGTTGCGTCAATCTATTCTATTTTTCTATTTTTTCTATTTTCTTTTGGTCACTTATCTGAGGGATGGAACGAATGCCGATCTTGATCTACACAATGTGTTGAGAAGTACAGCACATTAGGTTCGAATGCAAAGACTTGGAAGGCACCGAAATATTGCCACAGATTGGGAATGTTCGCAATCTTGTGAAGATTCCGGCATCGCCCACCTGTTGCAAGGCCTGCCGGAAAATTCACAATCATTTTGTTGATTGCCTGGATTATGTTGCATTTTGATCATTGCAACGAACGGCAATCTCCTCCACTTTTTCGTGATGAACTTCGCAATAACCCGGGCAGTTCTCACCTCCGATGGAATCTTTCACAAGGAAAGATGTACAGCGAGGGAACAGTATAAAACACTTCGATTAGTCTCTCAGTCAGACCATCTACTTTCCATCTTCTTGAGCTTCCGGCCTACTTTCAAGTACGAAATTCGAATTTTCGAAAGTTGTCACTCTGATCTTCCACTAGAAAAATCACCATGCGCCCTACAACTTTATTACTCGTCCTCGCCAGCGCCAGCTATGCCACGGCAAAGACCTGCTCGCCAGGACTGAGTTATTGCGGGCGCACACTCCTGCGCATCGGTGAGTCGCAAAAATCCTCTACCAAATCAACGTCGATAAATTAAAACAACATCCTTGTAGGCAATAGAGAGCTTGCGCAAAAGCCGCACGAGCCGCATGCGGCTTTTGGGCATTGCGCGAAGCCGCGTGCGGAAATCAAATCTGAGGTTAGTGAGAAACCAAGTCAGTGGAGAGGTATTCAGGTCTAGAGGCAAGTCCTAGTGGGTGAAAAAATTCCATTACTGCCGCAACTGCTCCGTGCAGGACGCGAAAAGTGTGCGAAATCTGAGTGGAGCCGGAGTGATGGCTTGAGAAACCGCTCCCCCGGGTCGCGCATTGACCAGATACTGATTTGGATGAACACAATACAGTGTCACAGAGGCCCGAGAGAGCAATGAACTCTCAAAATCACCCAGCGAACCCAGCAAAAACCTGGTAATTTTGCGCAATGCCCAAAAGCCGCATGCGGCTCGCGCGGCTTTTGCGCAAGCTCTCTAATTACATCACGCAAATCGAGGCTGCCATTGCTGGCGCGTACACGAACCCCGACCATATGATGGACACGCTCTTCTTCTGCTACGGCGGGAGCAACGGTGATATTGGAAAGGCAAAGGACTGTGGGAACAACAGGTGTAATGATTCGGGAACTGGAAAGTCGGATTACTGTGTTGCGGGATTAAGATTTGGATTGGTGGATCAACATGTCGAATACTAGAGCACATAATTGTGGTTCTCAAAAGCTTGCTTAGGATTGTTAGATTTGAGGTTCCGCACTTTCATGTCTTTCTTTCCCAGTCAATAGTGTCTTTGAAAATCCATAGGTTATCCCACTATAAGCTGATTCGTCCAGAGAGGATGAACAGTGCGAACTGTGGCGACGTCTTGAACATGCCCGATATGCCCGAATTACAATCAACCAGATAGATTTAATTAAATTGTGACATACATACACAGTTAATTCTTCTGCTTCAGGAGGATGGAATCCTATTATGAGATTCATTCGATCTCCTACTTTGATGGTTCTAGCTTTCATGGATATCTCAAGTTTCTAAACTCGTCACAAAAAGTCAGCGACTTGAGCGTCCCCGCACGTTCGGGGACGCACGGCAAGGAGGCAGAGGAACAAATTCTAGACTACTTTACAAAAATCACCTGAGTACATTCACAGACTACTGCATCCTTTCGAATTTACCCCCGGGCGTGCAAAAACCAAATCTTCAGCGGATCCCCCAAAGTCCTGCGCACCTGCGCGTTCCCCCGGCGCGCAAAAACCAAATCTTCAGATCTCTCCGAGTCCTGCACGCCCAACGACCCGCGACCATCTGCCACACCATCTGCGGGTCTTTCTGCGCCGTACCCAAAGTGCGACTTCGATTTCTGCGGTGGGGAGCACGGGATCAGCCAGCAGGTCAGCAAAAATATGCAGTGCATAAACGTACCTCTATACTTATTTTCAACTTCAATTCTGCACTCCCACGCTCAGCGTCGCCCTGCGTGAACATCCTGCTGTAAGCCATGAGGTCAGGCCAAAACAACAAACACGCACGGTGACCGTCCGCTCGCCGGTGTCGGAGACGTGTGAATGGAGGGTGCTGCGAATGTGCTGTCGCGCGTTGAGCGTCCACATCATCGAAAATGCGCCGAGTTTCGGGAGGACGATGTTGAATGCCGTCGCCGCGAATATACGCGCGCTTGGGTATACGTTCGGGAACGTCAGCGAGATGACAAAATTGACAAAAACACTGAAACATTTCGTGAGTGAACGCGCGGAGGGGATTCGACGTGACGTACCAAATTGTAGCAGGCGCGGCGGTTTGGAAGGTCAGGCGGATGAGGGCGTTGAGGATGCCGACACTCTGTGGTAAGACGTTCTTCTTGTACTTAATTAGAAAGTACGCCGTGCTGGTTGTGAGGGCGATGTCCCCGGCTGCCGAGTATCAGTGAGAGTACCAAGTCGCTATGATGCATACGCACCCATGTTCAACGGCAGAGCTACATTGACTGGCAGAAAAAAAAATTAATCCATGAATTGATGGGACCAGTCGCACATACACCATTTCTCGATAATGGGAATGTCATCAATCCCTCCGAACATGTAATAACATATCTAGAGTAAGCGATGAGAGAGTTATCAAGAAGGACGCAGATAATTCCTCACGCCCAAAAGATTCGCGACAAACGTGGCCACGAATATGCTCGCCAATGCTGCCAGAATATACCACTTCCTCGATAGCAAAAACAGGCGCGAGCAGAAGTAAGCTTGCACATATAGACCGATTGCGGCTCGCTGATTAGTCCCGGATAAGCACTAATGCTTGCAGGGCCGTGAAAGACTCACCATAATCCCAGCAGATCCCGTCAGCACGGTCTCGTACGTGTGTGGCGCCCCAACAAGAACCGTGCCAAAGCGCACAGCAAACAGATACCACACGATCACGCTGGCGGCCCGATATCACAATTACCGGACAAAATTTAAGAGACAGGCATCCAAGGACGCACAACATGTGAATTGACAGCGCGCAGGTCATCAGGACGAGGCCAGCTACGTACGCTTTCAGAGCCATGGGGTCGTCGCGATACGTTCCAAAGTACTTGACGAACTGTGACCCGCTGTGTTAGTTGACAGATAAAGCCGAGCTGGCGAGATACACACTTGGCCGGAAACGACTCCCTGTAACACCAGCTCGACGGATGTGCCTATCAGCTAAGGATTGGAGTTGAGGGGTGGTAAATACAGCCGACGTCTCGACGCACGAATGGCCCAATCACGTATTCTGCAGGATTTGGCATGTTTATGCAGCTGTAACTGAGGGCGATTCCTTGGAGAATGAGTTGAGGTGAAGCGGCGAGATATGGGAGTAATCAAGAGGCACTTTGGTTCGGGCCCCTAATGGTCTGTCAAACCGGCTTTTACCCCTGTCTCCGTCGGAAGCAAATTCTATCCGCGCGGAAGACCTGGAGTTGAAATGGAATAAGGAAGGTCCGACGTCGTGATTCATTGATAAAAGGACAGAATATTCAATTGCAAGGACTCTGAACTTGAAGCTTGAAGCACCAGATCTGGATTCTACATCGTAACTAGGGCGCTGTTTATTAGTCCGGTTTATTACAGCTGTTTTCAAAAAAGAATACACCTTTTGATCGAGTGGTGCTGCTCGATTTTTGCTTACCTTTGTTTGACGGTGAGTCTAGTTTTGCTCCGCTGCTCCACCGGGACAACGTCCCGGTGGCTGTGAGAATTGAACCAATTTCCGCTTTTTCCCGTCGACCACTGCTCTCGTCTTATCTCGGTAGTGCGACGGGTATTGAGATTGAAATAATGGGAAGAGGCAGAAATCCATTGTGTATAAATACACCAAGGAAAGTTGCGGAGTCACAACACCGCGTCTGACGCGATGACGCAAAAAAGTGGAGCAATGGAGAGACTCACCGTCAAATAAAGATAAGCAAAAATCGAACAGCACCACTCGATCAAAAGGTGTATTCTTTTTTGAAATCAGCTATAACAGTGTTTTAAACACCGGTTTATAAACGGGATCTTAAATGGTTTGGCTCAAAGTACTGGTTTTTAAGTCGCAGAGGATTTGTTAAGGAGGCCAATTTGACTCGAACTCGACCGGAAATTAGATGACCGTTGTGCCGAAAAAATATTCCGAGAATGTCTTCTAACCGTTGTAACCGTTGGTGTGAACGGCTGACCGAAAAAAATCGGAAATACTGTCAACATGATCAATATACTGAGCTCAGCTGCCCCGCAACTAGCTCCATGTCTATTTCAACTCTTCTAGCCCAAAGACATGAGTCCTGCGTGTGGAGGTTGCCTTGGCTCATGCCGCAGAAAGGAATCTGGGCGATAAGTCGCACAAAAACGTACTGGAAACCCCGTTTTTGAGCATATTTGAGTGGATGTTAAAAAACACGTTTATAAACACCCTGTTTACAAACACAGAATTAAAAACTGTTTATAATGGGCCCGGGAATTATAAACAGCACCCTAATCGTAACATCGATGGATTAACTTGGGTAGATGGAGGAAGGCTTGATCGGGCCTCTGTCAAATAACCCTCGCATATTCTTCAACAGCAGTACTGGTCTACTTGCTTGCGCATGACAAGTTCAAGTTGTGGCGGTAAAAAGCGAAGCTCAAGCTGACTTTATTATTCAAACTCCGCATCTCCCACGGACCGCTTTTGGATTGCACAGCTTGCACACAGCCACATTTGTGGCAGAACGGACTATACCTTAGTAGATCAGATACCGATTTTGGCCTTTCAAAAATTTTGTCTGAATTCTGCCTCTAGTGAGCTGTTCGTCGAAATTTTGTCCGAACTTTGCATCTGACCTCAAATTTTTCGAAAAAATGCTTCAGAAGCCGTAAAAAATCACTTTTATTACTCCGGTGACTCCTATTCTATGGTGTTCACTTTGTACATTTATTATTCACACACACACACACCTTTTTCTCCCCTTCACACACACATTGACGATAATTTGCATTCACACACACAGAGTTCGGTGTTATGGTTGCCTTATTGGGAGATCGGCACCGTGCCGGCGATAAGTGGCATCGAACACGTGAAGCATCGCGTGAGCTGCGGGCATGTCCACAAAGCCAAGCAAAGGACACGGGCCAGGCTGTTCTGGCCAGAGGTTAGAGCTGACATTATCAAAAGTTGAATTATATTCTGATGCGAATTTTCATGGATGATTCAAGGTAATGTTGTACTCAAAGGGTTAAGTCACCATTGATCCCAAGTGGATGCTCTCAGTTTTAGCAAGTAATTCATGGAATTTGTCACCAAATACCTTGCAAGCCTTGCCCCTTTTGGCTAAATAAGCCTAAAATCCAGCTGAACGGATTTCTGAGTAAATTTCCATGTTGGGTTGCGATGCACGTGCTGGCGTAGTGGACAAATAACCATAAATACAGACCGAATCTACCGTCCTGTAGTCATTAAGGTACAATAATGCACAAAACTCGTTCTTACGATCATGGCATTAAGGACCTGCTTATTACAGTTCACCGAACCATTTTTTTTTTTTGCTACCTGGGCATAATCAAAAACCAAACAAGCGTCCGAACTAGGCAGATTTCTCAAGTTCCCTGATCCCCAGAGACAAACACCGGGCATTTATATACTGAAAAAAGGTTATCTAGTCCATTCATCGCCCTTGTAACCTCAAAACTTGATATCTATGGATTGAGAATTTTGTGTGTGTGTGTGAAGTCGAAAATGTGTATGAAACTGATCAAAGAACGAACATTGTGTGTGTGAAGTCCAAAAATGTGTGTGAAACTGGTCAAAGAACGGAAATTGTGTATGTGAACCGTGAAAATTTGTGTGTGTGTGCAAATAATAAATGTACAAAGTGAACACCATACTATTCCTCTCCTCTTTTTAAAATATTCACATTGACTTTCCCTTTCCATCGAGTTCAGGCTTGCAACTGCACGCCTAAAAGGCAATATTCCCGCCTTGTTAAAAGGAATGTGGAAAGTAGAACTGTTTGCCGCACTTTTAGATTGCTGGAGAGTTCGTCATTCAGGTTGACAGTCAGTGAGGTAGAAAGTAGAGATTCAATCACAGATTTCTGGTCAACTGGAAACAAAGAAATTCCACTGAAAGAGAAAACACACCTAAAAGGCAAACTTTACGACCTGTTGAAAGTGCGGATTAATGTTAGAGGGAAAAATGCCGGACCAATAGCAAAATTCCCTCATAACATTCCGCGCACTTTTCAACAAGTCGGAAAGTTTAACATTCCACCAACCTTTCTCTTTCAGATGAATTTCTTTATTTCCATTTATTTAATCTGAAAGGTTTGATTAAATCTATACATTCTACCTCACTGACTGGGTGACTTCCCGTAAGCATTAAATATTCGAGAGGAATATTTTCGCAATTTCCGCCGTGATGCCGAGCGACCTGTCAGGACCCCATCAATTGCATCACCCACAAGCGGCCGCGATTTATTCTCGCATCACTCGAAATATGTTGAATCTAGACGAGGGGTAGGGACCCCTCGTCTAGACTTTCGTTTCCTCGAATATCTCTTTTGGGACAGAAATGATTGATCGTCACTCATTGTTACTCTGGTCACAAACTCTCCGCCCATACTTGCAAACATACCACTGGTGTATCGCTGATTTCTCGAGGTCCTGGCTTTGCCCCGAGTACCCTACATTAACTGTAGCCAAAAGTCCGCTCTTTTGGATCCATTTTTCATATCTCAGTGTATAAAGTCAATTTTTTGAGAAGATCTGTTTTAACGCCGTCGTCGCGCTTCCTCGATATGCCGACACAGTGCTGGGGACATTCAGGTGTGAGCTGGTTGGTTGCTTATGTACCATCAATGTATAAATTATTATTTTTCTTGTGGGAAATACAGACGGCGTGAATATCAAGTGAATATCCAGCCCACTGATCGTATCACTGGCACCCTCGGTTAAGCTCAAAAAATGCGCCGGAATATTTAAATCTTACGGGAAGTCACCCACTGTCAACCTGAATGACGAACTCTCCGGCAATCTAAAAGTGCGGCAAACAGTTCTACTTTCCACATTCCTTTAACAAGGTGGGAATATTGCCTTTTTAGGTGTGCTGCCTTCCCTAACTTTTCTTTCTATTGTCTGTGAATTCAAAGCGCCCAAAATCTATTGCTTAATTTGGTGTTCGATGGCTTGCATCATGATCATAAAGGACGCCGAGCAAGGTAATTGCCAAAGTGGCACGACATTGTCCGAACTTCGATCTGACCTCAAGTACCAGTGGATCTGGTGTCCAAATTTTCGATCTGAGCTCCCACCATTCAATCCAGAGGTTTTGTCCGAATTCCACTCCGAGCTCGCCCGGTCAATTTGGAAATTTTTTCTGAATCCGGTATCTGACCTACCAACCGATAATCAAGGGTCCTGGACTATAGCTCACTCGCATGAGCCCGAGAGCCCCGAGTCTTCGGGTGCAGATGTTTGACTGTATCACGCCGCAGATTCGACACGCAGCTGGCTGCTGAACATGACCACTGGGCTCACGTACTATGGCATTTTTCTTCGCAAAATAATTGTACTCTGTGGTCGGTAGTTTTGGAGCAGAACGAAGTCGCAAGTCTGTACTAGTGCCAATCACAGTTTGATACCGGGCCGTATCTTGCCGATCGCCAAAAAGGGAAATGTCACCCCTATCTGAGCCTTCACAAAAGCCTATTCACTGCCAAGGGCTCACTATAGACACAAGAATGTTGAAATAACTTCCTTGCATTATTGTAGAGTTTCATTCAATTCGGATGTCACGTGTCACAGTGGCCAAAATTTCAAAAAAAAAAAAATGACCTTGTCACGGGTCACCGAGGGGATTTTCGAATGTCCCCAAAAAGTCACAAAATGGGTGCAGAATGGCGCAAAAAAACCAATTTTTTTGAGCGCATGGCGTGTTCTGCTGATGTGTTCCATTGACGACCAGATTGTAGCCAGCCACAGCAGATAGCAGTCATTTTTTCTGCGGTGCGCCGTTGAATGCACCAGCACAATGGACTTGACCTCGGGGTCGAGAAGAATTGCACAGCCAAGGGCCTTGACGGCGACTGGGAGCGGCACCGGTATTTCCGACACCTGAAACGAGGAAATCGTTGGAGAGGTCGGGCCCAACATCAGGTCGGAGAGATAGTCGGTGGGATCCGCAAAGACAGTGGATTTGCGCTGTGATGGCAGCTTAAACTTGATGAGGCTGGACACCAGTAGATTGTTGGGGGTAATGAGAGCATTTATAGCCCATCCGGAATCTTAAGTACATCGGGAAGACAGCGGGATTCGCACAAAAAAGGAGAAGTTATGTAATCTCTACCACTTACACCCAGTGTTCTGCCTTAAGGGCTTATTAAGGGCAAAAAATTTGGCTAAGGCCTTAACCCTTAATAAGACTTAATTAAGAGTCTCAAATTAAGGCCTTAAGTCAATTTTTTTTGTGCCATTTAGCGGTTATGACAATTGAAGAGCATAAAACTAGTCATCCCCATCGTAATCGTCGCCCGAGCCCGAGAGTTCTCCATCATCTGGTTCCTCCTCAGAATGTTCTGCAGCCAACAACTGCATCAAGAGCTCTTCAGAAAAGGCTGCGCAAGGTACACGGCCCGGGGGTTGGGGAATTTTTACGCCGAAAAGTCGCGACAAAGGGCAAGGAAGCCAGTGCCCAGAGCGTTGGGGAGGCGGGGGCTCGGCGACTGAGCAGGAGGTCCGAATTATTACACTTCAACTCCTCCTATGATGGCATCATTATCCTTAATTAAGGCTTCAGATGATTCAGCATCCTCGTCAACCCTTAATGTTAAGGCCTGAGAAGGCTTAACCCATCTTAAGCCTTAGCCCTTAAGCGGAACACTGCTAGTAAGTCACACCGCTTTGAGTGGTGTTTTTCTTGGCATCAAAATACAAATGCACGCAGACATCAATTCTTATATTTATACTTACTTTTCTAAGAGGATCTGAGAGGTGCCCTGCCATTTTCCAGGGGATTTGCGAACTTTTTCCTTCTGTCACGGTTGGGACGGTGGATTTACGAAAAATCAAGTTCGGATGTACGGGTCACAGGTCACAGCCGCGGAGAATTGAATGAAACTCTACAGTATATGATCTCTTTGGTACCATAGAGCTGTTTTCTCAACCATCTTGGAGTGCTTCATTTGGTCGATGTCCTACAAAAAGTGGGTTTTCAATACCCTTAAAGATATAAGACAGCTAACTCAATAATGGTACCTGCTCTGTTGCAACAATTAAATTAAACGCAAGGATCAACCTGGATCATCGACTCGGAGATTGGGAGCAAGGATACAGAGGATTAGTATGCTATTCAGGCCGAAGATTAATCTTCAGGGCCGCAACCATTGAAGGGCAGGCAATTCAAGGTCATTCGGAATGTTAGAAACACCAGGCAGCTGATGCTAGCTCATCTAGCACTCTAGAACACGGCATAACCGATCCCTAGCGCTCTATGTTTGGAGTCAAAGAAGAAAATCTCAAAAAATGACGATGTCATCAAGTGTATTCCAAATTCTGTAGGTCTGTGGGGAAATATTTTCATAGAATATCTAATTTCTGGTGTACCTCTGCCAATACTTACATTGAAGGAAACTGAATTCAGAAGGCGTGGGAATAATACTGTCAGCGCGCTGCCGGTCATGCCGAACTCAATCTGACTTTCTGACTTTGGAGTTGCACTTTCGACTTCCAACTAAGGACTTGATGAAAAAATACAGACCAAGCAATAGAGTTTACCGAAATCCATTGAGACTATGGATTCTTTGTGAAAATTGATCTCATACTCATGCCGCCGACTTTGACGAACAATCCACTGCGAAGTTCGAACTGCGAACTGTTCTTGAACTGTTAACTTCCATCCAGTTATCCCTCGTGTCAGATGAGGATATTCCGCGAGTAACTGAATTCTGCTCGTAACCTTCAGTACAATATCTCCCGAGGACCCTATGATTCTCATTGTTGTTGTCTCTCTGCTTCCGACCATTTTCAGTAGTCCTGTTGGCAAACTGTGGCGACGTCTTGAATATGTCCGATATGCCCGAACTCCAATCAACCAGATAGATTTAATTAAATGTGACAATAATACATAGTTAATTCTTCTGCTTTAGGAGGAGGGACTTCTATCATGAGGTCTTCTACTTCAATGGCTCTAGCTTTCAGGGTGAGTTTCTCAACTCGTCCCAAAAATTGACCGACTTTAGCGGCCCCCACACGTTCGGGGACGCACGCCAAGGAGCAAAGAGGAACGAATTCTAGACTACTTTACAAAATCACTAAGTACATGCACAGATCACTACATTCCGTTTCAAATTCATCCCCACGCGTTCCTCGAGCGAATAAAACCTAATCTTCAGCGGGTCCCTCAAAGTCCTGCGCACCATGCGCGTTCCCATCGGAAACCAAGTCTTCAACGGATCTCTCCAGGTCCTGCGCACCCTGCGCGTTCTCCCGGCGTGCACAAACCAAATCTTCAACGGATCTCTCCGAGTCCTGCACACCCAATGCCGCGCGACCATCTCTCACACCATCTGCGCGTCTTTCTGCAAAGTGCGATTTCGATTTCTGCGGAGGGAAGCACAGGACCAGCCAGCACGTCAGCAAAAATATGCATCATACCAGTGCATAAACGTACCTCTATACTTATCTTCAACTTCCATTCTGCGCTCCCACGCTCAGCGTCGCCCTGCGTGAACATCCTGCTGTAAGCCATGAGGGGTCAGGCCAGAACACCAAACACGCACGGTGACTATGCGTTCGCTGGTGTCGGAGACGTGTGAATGGAGCGTGCTGCGAATGTGCTGTCGCGCGTTGAGCGTCCACATCATCAACAATGCGCTGAGTTTCGGGAGGACAATGTTAGGCGCCACCGCCGCTGCTATGCGCTCGCTTGGGTATACGTCCGGGAACGTCAGCCCGACGACAAAATTGATAAGAGCACTGGAACATTTCGTGAGTGAGCGCGCGGAGGCGATTCGACGTGAAGTACCAAATTGTAGCGGGCGCGGCAGTTTGGAAGGTCAGGCGTATGAGGGCGTTGAGGATGCCGACACTCTGTGGTAAGACGTCCTTTTTGTACTTGATTAGAAAGTACGCCGTGCTGGTCGTGAGGGCGATGTCTCCGACTGCCGAGTAACCGTCAGTAAGAGTATCAAGTCGCTATGATGCATACGCACCCATGTTCAATGGCAGAGCTATATCGACTGGCCAAAAAAAAAGATTAATCCTTGAAATGATGGGACCAGTCGCACATACACCATCTCTCAATCATAGGATTTTCTTCAGTCCCTCCGAATATGTAATAACATATCTAGAGCAAGGGATTAGGAAATTATCAAGAAGGATGCAGATAAATCCTCACCCCCACAACATTCGCGACAAACGTGGTGACGAATACGCTCGCCAATGGTGCCACAATATACCACTTCCTCGATAGCAAAAACAGGCGCGAGCAGAAGTAAGCTTGCACGTATAGACCGATCACGGCTCGCTTATTGGTCCCGGTTAAGCAAATGCTTGCAGGGCGGTGAAGACTCACCATAATCCCAGAAGACCCCGTCAGCGAAATTTGGTACAGCTCTGGCTCCACAAAAAGAAACGCGCCAAAGCGCACAGCGAACAGATACCACACGATCAGGCTGGCGGCCCAATATCAAAATTACCGACAATTTTAAAAGACAGGCAAGCGGGCCCGGGGACGCACAACATGTGAATGGACAATGCGCAGGTCATCAGCGCGAGCCCGGCTACGTACGCTTTCAGAGCGAAGGGGTCGTCGCGGTACGTTCCAAAGTACTTGACGAACTGTAACCCGCTGTGTTAGGTAACAGGTAAAGCCGAGCTGGCGAGATACGCACTTGGGTGGAAACGACTCCCTGTAACACCAGCTCAATGGATGTGCCTATCAGCTAAGGATTGGAGTTGAGGGATGGTAAACACAACCGACGCCTCGACGCACAAATGGCCCAATCACGTATTCTGCAGGATTCACCATGTTTATGCGGCTGTAACTGAGGGTGATTCCTGGGAGGATGAGTTGAAGTGAAGCAGCGAGATATGGGAGTGATCAAGAGGACTTTGGTTCCGCCCCCTAATGTCAAACCCGCTTCACCCCTGTCTCCGTCGGAAGTAAATTCCATCCTCGCGAGTTGAAATGGAAAAGAAAGGATATTGGCGCCAGCATCTGCATGACGGTCCTATTGCAAGGACTCAAATTTCAAGTGCCGGTCTACTTACTGCGCATGAACGTTATGACGGTCTGAAGCAAAGTTGCTGGATTGATTTATTATTCAAACTCCGCATCTCCCACGCTTTCGGATATTGCCGCCGCTTGCACAGCAACGTCGCAGTCCGAATTTCCCTTTTGGGACAATGACTTGCGGTTACTGAGTACCGAGTGCTAGTACTCCTCATTCAAAAGCGGGGGGAAGTCAAAGCAATCCCATAAACGAGCGGAAGGCGTATACAACTGCATACATAATAAGGATCGGTCTACCCAATGTCCCACTGAAAAAAAAATAATGACAGCATTACAGTAGTATAAGAATACGCGCGCGGTATCGGGGGCTGCTGAGCATCACAGAGCTCAGAGCATGAGCACGGCGCTGAGGAGACCCAAGGCTAGCGCAAGGGCCCCGGTGCAGGATAGCCGCAGAGAGACACCCGCGCTGGCGCCCGTTGCGATGCCGCCCGATCCCGTCGAGCTATTACCACCCGAGGAACCGCCGGAGGAACCACCAGAGGAGCTAGGGCTCGACCCGGACGTGGAACGGTTGGCTACGTCTGTGGCATGGGAGGTTAGTGTGAGCAGACAGGACGACGAAAGGTGAAGGATAGGGGATGGATGAAGAGGGCAAGTCGGGCAAAGGCCCTGAAGCAAACTCGCAAGAACCATGAGGGGAAAGCACCTCAGTCGAGGGCGACAAGGCAAAGACGAAGAAAGGGGGCTGTAGAAGGAACACTCACACGCTGCGAACGACGGGAAAGTAACGGTATTCTCCACATACGGCTGTGTCTTGTTCATGCAGACTCCGACCGGGACAATGTGCTGCCGAGGGGCCAGAGTCAGCACTTGCATCAGGAGGAGGGAAGGTAAAGCGAAAGAGCCATCGTGTCCGAAAGTAGCATAAAATCAAAGTGAGGAGAGGACACGCACATCAAATGCCTCCGCAAGCTTGGGATAGTTGTCCAGCGCCGTTTGCATGGTGTAATTGTTCAGCTCGTGCGTGAGCAGGATAGCACCGATCTTCAGAGGACCATCAGCCCCCATCGAGGAGCACAGAGAACAGGGAAAGAGATCTACGCACATTGTCAAACGTCCCCTTGCCCACGTCCGCGATAAGGGAGTCGTAGTTCGCCTGCACCTCCGCCGGTGTGGCCTGGCCCGAAGCGACCTTCCAATCGAACGCGTCGAACTTCCATAGGACGTTGTCGAGCCCGAGTTGCTGCGCGATGTAGCGGATACGGTCATCGACATCACCCTGCGGCGGCTGGGAGAGGTCGCGGTTAGGGAACGGATAAGAACAACAGACAAAGGAGATACCCACCCGCCAGCACGTCGGCGTAACCCCTGTAACGAGCTTGATCAACTGCATCGTGTACCAGAGCTCGCCGAACGCTTGTTCGTTCGTGAAGGCGGTCATAGCGCGGTGAGACCAGGAATCTGTCGGAAGATTCTCAGGACAGGGGTTAGGCGCCGAGAGAAAATGAAAACACTCACGGACGCATATCTCGTGCCCGTCGACCGCGGCACGCTGCGCCTGGAGTGGCTGGTACATCACGTTCGTCCCGATGTAGAACATTGCTAGGAAGGAATGGGTCAGTCACACGATCTCAGAAATTTACAGGACGGCACTCACTAGCCTTCTGCTGCTTCTCTGCCAGGTAGTCATAAAACGCGTTGTGCGAGCAATTTGGGCCGTCGTCAAAGCCGTAGCCGAGCGTGCGGGGCTAGGTGGTGGGGTCAGTATTTCGAGGCAAAGGAATCTAGGCAAGAGAGAAAAAGAGGACGGGTTGATAAAGAAAAGATCTCTAAGTAGAAACCTCTACCCGAGCTCTTCTCCGAAGAAAATATAAAATAAAAATAATAAGACTCACCTCAGGCACGCTCGCGATGTCCGCTTTTACGCCCGGTGTTTTCGGTGTGGTACACTGACCGAATGTCCACCAGCAGTCCGGATCAGTCGGCGAATAACTGATATTAGGATTAAGAACACCGCCGGTACCCTGAAAAAATGCGTTAATGGGATGTTTTGAGACAACAATAAAAACGAGTTTAAGGTGCCACACAAGCACCAAAAGACCCCTGAAAGCACTGACCTTGGGTTGTATATTCGGGATGCCCGCCTGCATCGAGGCAAACTTGGTCTGCCCCGCGGTGTCGCCCGAGAGGATGCCTGCGACAATCTGCCCAGGCGGGGGGAAGGATGACAATGCGGCCTGTATCGGTGCGAAGGAGTAGGGGGCACACTCGGTGGTAGGATCTGCAAAAAAAGGATAAGTTATCCATTAATCCACGAGAGGAATGTGAGTACCTAGGCTGACTGCCGCGTCAGCCTCAGTCTGATCTGCCCGCGCGCCCAGCATGAGCGCTGCGGCGGCCAGGAGTGTAGCAGAGCGCATTTTTGTGCCGACCAAGTTGCAATGTTTCTAGGGTTCCGGACTTGGACCCGTCCTGCCTGGGTATGGAGAGCTGAAGGGGAAAGAAAGAGACGTTAGACGCTCTGACGAAGCAAATGGTTGCCCCTTCAAAACATCGCTTAGAATTTCAGAACACATCAAATTCATATCCCATTAAAAAACTTCTCCGTGTTCTCACCAGTCTTTATCCCTCTCGTCTTTCTATTGATCCCCCCTGCTGTGTGGCTCGAGTTCATGCGCGTAGCGGTAGAAACGGTGCTTCAGATCCAGTCAGCGAGGTATTTTTCGGTTAGCGTTTTGGTCAGCGACTTAGCGTTGTCTTGGCGCTGTCAACGATCGTCAATCGAGTATCATTATTGATGGCATCAGATTGATATTCGGACATGTGACTGTAACGGTCACACTCTTTGTTCCCATTAACTATAAGGCTCCCAGCTTGTGCCAGGAAGGCAAAAAAAAGCGCCCAACCTCCCGATCAAAGATGATCGCCAATTCATCAATGTCTACTATTTATTTGCCGTAAGGTGCATTCTTGTCGACCCGACGACCATCCTTGGCATGCCCAGAACAAGTTTTTTTTGGTCTTGATTTGAGTCTCAGGTCGCGGCGTATACATGCTTTCTCGTGTCTTTTTGTTCGCGAGGTCCGACAAGTTTTTTTCGGTCTTGATTTGTCCCAGGTCGCGACGTACACATGCTTTCATCTCATGTTTTTTTGTTCGCGAGGTATCCGACCGGCGACAATATACTTTCTCCCAGATATTTGACTTCCATCGACTTCCGCGCATCTAATTCCACAAGGAGGAGCACAAATTGCAATGAAAGAGTAGACTCATCGACAGTACAATCATCCCCGAATTTACTTGAATGCGGCTCCTTGGTTCCGACTTTCGAGTCCATGCCTGTCAGTGTCTTTCCTTGAGCTTGCCGCAGTTGATGAAAGACGTATTTTTCTTTCCATTAGAGTGTTTCAGACATTCCAATTTGCGGCCCAACTTGGCCTCAACTTGAGCTCCAACTTCGACCTGAACTTCATCAAGTTGGGGTCGAAGTTGGGAGCAGAGGTGTGAAGAGATCAGCTCAAGTTGGTCTTGGCGCAGTAATAAGCTGGGATAAGCGAAGTTGGGAACGAAATCGGACATCAGCTTGGGATCAAGTTGGATGTCAGGCCATGGGGTGAGGCACGATTTGACATCCAACTTGGTTCCCGAACTATTTCATGTCCCAACTTCAACGCAAGTTGGGGCCGAAGGTGGGACCCAAGTTGGACCTCAAATAGGGATGTCTGAAACACCCTATCGATCATCTCATTATTCCTGATCGACTTCGCCTTCTTCCCGCGTGCACTGTAAGTGTCGACTGGTCAAGTCCGCGGCGCCGGCTTGAAGACACGCGATTAATTTTAAACGTGATCTCAAGATTCTCAACACTGAAATATTTTCAGTTGCCCCAGTTGGCATTCAAAGTTTCCCTGTGTGCATTGTGATCGAGTCCTTGGGGCAGAATATACGGTACGTGTCCGTGACAGACAGGACGTGTCCAAGACGTCTTCCTTCCGTTCATCAGATTTCCGCAGCATTTCCGCAGTAGATAAAAGATAGGAACAAGCGCTCGTATAACTTGTCTCAAACTCCCACCTACATCGACCAATTCATCCAATATACTTTACTGCTCCGACTTGCGATGGATTTCATTCGCAGTCGTATAAATCTGGATCAGTGAGTCTCAGACAATCGATTATACTAATACATTCTGCTAAGCATGGAGGCTGATTATGTGCAACCCACAAAGCAGTTCGTGACACAATCTTTCCAACAATATCCCACGGCCACAGTGAGCCAGTTGCGGTGGTATCGCCGTCCGTTAGACTCACCGCTCCCCAGGTAATGGCCGTGGTCTTTGCCTTGACCAGTTTAGTTCCAGTGGTCGCGGCAATG
The DNA here is from genome assembly GCA_029378395.1 of Mycena leptocephala. NCBI lineage: Eukaryota > Fungi > Basidiomycota > Agaricomycetes > Agaricales > Mycenaceae > Mycena > Mycena leptocephala. The sequence continues at coordinate 24,329 of JARJLF010001260.1, read as the reverse complement.
TAAATAATCTCGTTGCAGCCGCCCTATCATCCTGACTGTATTATTCGTTTCAGAGCGTTGGTCGTGTTCGCCGGTTTCCTTGCTGTCACTGGGGTCGCGGTCATCGTTGTTGCACTCGGTGGGTTATATCTCGTACGGCTGCATCTTAGTTTTAAATTTTGTCAGGCCTCTCACTCTTAGTTCTTCTCTCTTCCGCTCTCGTTTTTTCTGTCGTCGCCACTCTCGTGGTTTCGGGCATCCTTTGGTCCAAGGGATTGCCTGCGCAACCAGCGGGAATTGCAGCAACAGAGCCCGCGAACGGCGAACGTTCCGGCATTTCCGACTTTTGGGTTCCCTTCCGCCGTGCTTTCATGGCTCTCCAAGGCAGTGTCAAAGCCAGAAACTGGCGATACAGCCTCCTCGCCGCCGTCCTCCTCCGCAACACCTTCGCCCGCATCTTCCTCCCCCGCTGGATGCGATACCACCCATTCTATCCCTACGTATTCGGCCGCGACCGCGCACCACACCCACTCAAATGGGTTCTTATACGCGCTATCTCCTCCCCGTCCGCGGTTGCTGTAGCCCCCTTCAAATTCGGGCGTCTCGTCTACCGCATAATCTCAGCGGTTGGATTGGACCCGATCCTCCTCGCGTGTGTGCTTGTCCTCGTCGTCTCCCCGCGCGCGCGCCCGGCAAGAAATGCTGCCCTCGCCACACTAGCTGGCTTCCTGCGCACAGCGTTGGAATCGCTGGAGAAACCTGCTGCTGCTGATACCCCTGCGGCGGCTCCCCGCGCGGATGCGGAGAGTCCTGCAGCCGACGCGGCGCGAGATGAAGTAGTTCCTCCGGTCTTCGGCACGCCCGGCCAAAGTGCTGCAACGACGGGAGTTTCGACCACCGGCGGGATTGTGCCCGATGTGCGAGCGCGGAATGTCGCCGCGGCCGGAGCAGCGTAGTGCAGTTTTTTACTTCCTTCCTTGTTTCCTATGTAGCTCGAATATGCGAAGTGTTTTTGACCAAGACTTGGTATCGCGGAGACCAGCGCGAAGGTTGAGAAATCAATCCTGGGAACTCTACTCAGATCAAAACCCGGCCATCTCGGTCATGTTCAGAACTCAGAATGGATGTGGTCGCAGTTCAAGCCTCAGGAATATTAGAACTAGTGCAGTCTTTGAAGAGTTATGACGGTTCCTAAGACTGGCTTCAACCGAAATCATTTCCCCGTGTCCGAATACAACATCTTATACACATAATTACTTCGCCCAAGTCAAATCTCTCAGTTTTCGAGCCACGTATTAGCTAGGTTTATTATCAATCAAGATCCACTGACGCCGATAACCGCACCATAAGCCTCTTGGACATGGGCACAGGAGTGTTCTGGAATCGAGTATAATGAGCAGAGAACGACATATCTCGAACTAACAGAAACACACCAATAAGCGGGCTGCAACCCGCGAACGACCTCATGGTGGATAAGACCGTCTCGAGACACCAGGTCAGATCCTGATATTGCTCCGTCAGCGCCACCACCCCGCCGCTCTCCATATTCGACAGCTCCCCGACGAACACGTCGCATACAGTCGTCCATAGGACCTATGTAAGGAAGAGTATTAATAAATTGGGCTAGGTTCAAGCACACTTCGAAAAGAAAAGAGTACGAACCCCCATAATAGGATCGATGTGCCGCCATTTCGAAAAGTCTGTGTTGTTGATGATGTGAACGACCGTCAGGGCCGCGGTCATGTATTTCCTGCGCGATGCCTCGGACGTGCGGACGCGGTGCGCGTGGAGGCGGATGATGGCGACGTGCGTCAGGGTTTGCGTGACGAGCAGACGGTGAGTTGACTTGTCGACACACCGGGGCTCGAACCCCAGCGGGAGGCTAAGCATGAATTGTTCCAAAAGGGCATCCAAGGAATCGAACGCCGTATCGTCTGAGGTAGTCCCCTCAAGAAACTCGCCCAGGGGTGAGTTGCCTGCGTATCTTGCAGAGAATGTGATAGCCTGCTCCAGGAGGATCGAGGCCTTCGCGTGGAGCGCAAGTTCGGAGGAAAACCCGCTCTCGATGCTGAGACCCGAAAGGAACTTCGAGACGGTCCCCCCTCCTCCACCGACAGTTGGGTTGAACAGGTCCTGGTATTCAGGGTCGGATCGGTATAGCGCTCAGGGTTGAACATGTCGAGAAATTACTGACCGAGGAGACACTCCCATCGAGGTCGATAGGCCACGGGGTGTCGATTGGCATGTCGCAATAGGGAATCGCGGACGGGGAGCCGTACGCCACGACCCAGTGGTTGTTCACGATCATGACGGTCCAGAAAGCGTTTATCTGCTCAACCATCTCGAGTCCATTACTCGGCGGAGGGAAAGATGTGTCCGGACCAGGCGGGACGGTGAAGATTGAGGATTCAGAATTAATAAAGTGGAGACCAGCGCTGATAGCGAGGGAGACCGCGGCGCCGGAGTGGTGTATACCCTCCACCGGCCGGCCCAGGGTGAGGTAGTATAAGGAGAGCAGGATCTCTGCTTGTATGCCGTGCATCACTCGGTGGGGATGGTTGCCGCCCAGGTCTTGCTGTAGATTCTGTAACGTACAGACGAGGAACGCGTCCTCGTTGTAGACTGGATGTCGGGGCGACTGAGAAAAACGAGATCCCCACATGTACACGGCACTGAGGAGAGCCGATAAAGGACGGTCGTGGCAGCGGGATGGGACTGCCAGTAGCGCAGAGCGACGAAAAGTTGAACCATTGAGAAAGAACCCAACTTGCGAGAAATTGTCCAAAAAAGCGTCTACCCTGATCAATACCTGTCAGTTCAACTGAGCCAAGAAACGTTAAATCTCTTGGCCCACAATCGTTCGGCCACATCGGACGGTGGTTCCTTCAGGAAGAATAAGATGCATGAAAAAGGCGTGCATTAAATGGATTCACCTCGAGACTGAGATCTGACGAATTTGAGGTCGAGTTTAACGTAGTTACGCAACTGCTAGTAGTGGCTGCGGATGAAAGGTATGAGGGTCGTTTATTCTCAAAGCACGAATGCATACGAGCGGTGGAGACGCCAACGGACCCGGGAGGCCACGAATCTACGAACTGGAAAGTTTCCTTGCCCCTGAAATGTTCGGCTCCGGCGTTGTATGGTTCGTGAAAAGATATTGACGACTGGGCGCCATTTCGAGTTGCCTCTGGCACCGAGGTGCGCGTTTGGAGTTTATTTATCGTCTCCTCGAATTCCTGCCGGTCATTTCGAACCTCGAGCGGGTATCGGCAGTCTGAGTCGTCCGCACCCGGGGATTGCCGACAGTGGCTACTGCGTCCGTCGCATTTCTGGGGAAGATCATCGGTACGGCAAATACAGATAAAGGTGTGGACTTGCTATTTTGCGCCGCCTGACACCAAAAATTCGTTACGGTTCGATCAGATTGGGGCGGAGTTGAGGGAGGCATACGTACCGGCAGGACATGCATGCTTTCCCCTTTGGTAAAGCGCTGCGGCGCGGTGATGACGGCGTGAAGAATTCAAGGTTCTGAGACATTGGGCAGGAGAGCGGAAGGAGGAACGGGGACGAGCGCGCACATAAGTAATTATACAGAGTTTAGGTCACGGTATGCATGAATCGTTTGTCATTCTCCGACGTTGAAGCTGACGCGCATCTGTTAACGTTTTCGGCGCAGATCCCGACCAATTAAATGACCTCCAAGATCAAGAAACTAAAATTGTCCTGAGCAAACGCAGCTTGAGTCATCACTCTAACATCATCGGCCGGCGTCGGTTAAACGGTTGAACGGCAAGGAAACCATCCGTAACCCAGCACACTTGAATTGACAGAGCGGCAAGTTGGCAGCAAGTCCTTTTTTTTGTCGCAGGCTTCGTGAAATCTCCAGGCTCCCTCGCCTGAATTTTGAGGTTAATTCATCCAACAACTTGAAGCTAGGATGTTTGAGAGATTTCATGCGAAAAGCCGGTGTTTTTAAAAAGCAAAGGGGACATGAACCCTGGGCGGCTGGGACCAGCTGGGAGTTGCAAGCAAGAGCACCCTGCACACAGTCATCAGCACCAGTCATCATTTCTGCGCACGTGATCGTGCACTTTGTTTCGTCTCTCCACCAAGTCTCCACTGCATCGCGTTTGCAACTTGAAGCTCCTCTAGGCTCTAGCCAGCTCTCTAGAGCCTGTTCTTGAAATGCTCTTAGAGCTCTTAAATATTACTCCAAGACCTACAATGTTATCTGGATTACCTCGAGGATCGTTGCACTCGATATCCACTATTGCCCCGAAGCATCTCTGATTCCCATCTGCCGCAGAATACGGTCGTTTGCTTCAACTTGGTGTGCCAGCGCTTGCCGTGAATCGGGGCGGCTCAGGTTTGACCGCTCCTATCCTACATGTGGGAGAGGGCCCAATGGTGTTTAACGTGTCCCTTCAAGAGAGTTTCGCATGCTTTTTTTTTCGTGGTGACACATGTTTGGATGGCCGCAGCTACATCAACCGTCCAAGTCAATGCCCGCCTTGGGTATCGCGATATTGCACCTCCAGTCGGACGCGTCCAACTGCCTATGTACGACACTCGCCCATATTATTGCTAGATCTGTACGTGGGGGGTTCTGAGCGTTGTTGCACCCAGATGCATCGCTATATGACAGCATACCAGACGCACGCGCGAAACCGGGCAAAACGTCTCGATAGTTCTGTGAACCCCGCCCCTCAAATGTTTGTGTGGACTATCGCGTGTTACGGATAGGTGAGTTTTTTTGTTGTCAGCTACCCTGCGGTGTCGATTTAAACGGTAGCTGATACGTTTTCTTGCTTCAGTGATTTCCTTGTTACTACTGCCATGTCCACAGTCTTCCAGCAGTATACAATCGTACGTTGGCTCGTGCCCCGGCCTACGCGTCTCTACAGATGTCTTCACAAACCCGTGCCCCAAACCCCGCCCTCCTCAACTTCTCCTTCCGACTTGGCGCGCCAGCACCTGTCCTACAGCCAAGCACGCCGCGTCCCCGCTCATCCCTCCGCGTCGATCACGCAGCTAAGAAGACCGAATCGACAACCGTCGCTATTCGTCGGTTCTTTGGGGTCAAGATGAAGGGTACAGCTTCCACCAGCAGTACCATTGCCAGCAGCTGCACCAGCAGAACCGCCCCGCTGGTCACTACGCGTCCAGCCAAGATGGTGCCGCGCCCGAGCGCGCCCGAGAGGAAACCATTCGTGGTGCCGTTCAGGCAGATCTCCGGCCCGTCACATCGCTCTGCACGCTCCGTGCCTGCCCCCCACCCCATCTCGCCCCGGCGCCTCGCAGTGCGAGTTCTCTGCCAGCCCACTGAGTACCGTCCCCCAACGGTCGTCAACGCTAAGACTGTCAGCCGCCCGTCTATTACAGCTGCTCGTCCCTCCTCCGCGCCCCGCCCAGCCCCAGCACCACGCCACGCTCAACCCACGCCGGCTAACCTTAGCCCCCGCCCTGCATGCGTGTACCGCGTCTTCGGCGGCCGGCCTTCGGGGATGCCGTTGTTCGTAGGGTGTCTGCGCGCGCGCAGGACCCTTTCGTTTCCCGGTCGCCGGACAGTCCCTTGTGTCCGCGTTTCGGCTCCGCCCTCGCACGCCTCTCCAGCTTCTAAAGGCGCCGTCCCCCCCCCCTCACCAGGTCCCTCTAGCTGTGGACAAGAGAGCGCCCCAAGCCCGACTCGGCTGCGCTCCACGTCAGCTGTGAGACGCAGATGGAGGCTCCCCTGCACTTGCATCTGCCCAGCGCTCGCTCTTCCTCGCACCAGCAGCGCCGCGCAAACGGACACCACGCCGGCGCCAGCACTGGCTGCTCTGCCCTCTCGTGCGAGCATGGGTACTCAGACCCCCACACCCGCACCCGCTTCGGCGCTCGCTCCTCCATCTCGGACTTCGCGGCGATCGGAGCCTGCATCAAGGAGCAGCCCAATCTCACGGGATGCAGCGTCTTCCGTTGCGTGCGCGCGGTCCAGGGTGCCGACGCGACCAACGAGGGCTTGTTGGGCGAGCTCAAGTGCCAGCTTTCTACCAGTACAAGTTCCAGTGGGAGGCGTTGCCCACCCCCTCTCCGTCTCCCGCCGCTCTCCGCCCTCGCCGACGCGTGCAGATCGAGAAGGAAAACGCTGGGAGGAAAGGGGCCAGCTTCACGCTGTGCTCGCGCAGGGCGGACTGCGACCGAGGCGCCCTCCTTCGCTGCAGACAGAGACACGTTCCCGCCTTGCGACCGTCAGAGCCGGTATTCGGTCCTAACTGCCAGCTCCGACACGGCTCTTCTTCGCTCAACGCCCGTCACCTCGTCTCCCTTCGCTGTCAAACCGCTGAGCGCGCGGCGTCGGATTTTCATCCCCTCGTTCGATGACACCGTCAAACCACTGCGCGATCCGCGCATCATCATAGAGTTAGACAGCCTGCGCGCGCAGGGTAGGGTCGGCGGTACGGGATCGATGGAAGCGATGGGCACCCAGTGCGCGAGATGTCGCTCGTCGCACTCGGAATCATGAGAAAAAACCAAAAGAGCTTTTGAATTAGTTCAATAGTCGGGTCCCTGTCCCCGGTTATTTTATTGTAGGTTTGGATTGTCCTGTCGATGTAGTAGAGGAAAGTGAGAAAATGTCTTTTATTAATGCTGAAAGACTTGCCGAGCATCATGCGGCGGCTATCATTCCATGCTACGTATGTCCACCCTCTCGTCGACGAAACTTACATGCAAACTGTGTCGGCAACGGAAAATTGTGCGTGTATTTGTCCCACTCCTAGTCAACTAAATCTCCAATCTCTAATGTGTGGAAACTTGAAGCGCTGCGACGGCGAGAATCCGTGCGGCCCTTGCTCACGCGCACGGAAGCCTTTCACATGTGAGTATATAGACCCCTCGCGTGCGGAACTCCCAAAAGGAGCCGCCTGTATCCCATGCTGGTGAATATTTCCCTCCTGTTCGCTACCATCCACTAAGATTGACCGGCATGCGCAGGAAGAGAAAACGGGTGAGCCTGGATGAAGTGTGGGCTCATCCGGGTCGTTCATTTGGCTGATCCAAGTTTCAAGAAGTGTGATGGATGCCGTCCTTGTCTAACATGCAAGAATTCATCTCGACCGGATAAATGCCAATATCGGGACCAAGGCCCACGTCACGAGCCCGGCAATGAGGATCGCCTTCGTAGGGACCCATTATACGTCTAATGAAACAAGCGACTCCCTGGCAGTGTCTGCACCGGCGGAACCCGAAACACTCGAAGATGTTTCTAGTCAAGTGGACCCCTCCCTAGCAGAGCGTTTCCTTCAAGTCGAGCCTATTTCAAATGTGACAGTGTCCAATGCTGGTTAGTGTTCCATAGATACTCTCGTACCCTGGAAAATTAACCGAACCTCCGGTTCTAGCTCGTCCTGCACAATCCCAATCAAATTACATGCCCACCATCTTTGCCGCACCTAACGCTAGTGTCTCACTAGAAAGTGAAGTTGATCAGGCCACTGAGCTTTCCTCAATGTACGCACACACTCTTCGCTCCTCAGATGCGCAATGAAACTAACTTCCCGCAGTCGAAGTCTCTTTCTCAGCCATTGCTGGCAATACGGGCTGATCATCAGCCCAGAAAAGCAGGCAGCGATCGCGCGCGGAGACACGTCGGGCGCCATCGTCCACTCAGTTCTCATCTCTGCCTGCCAGCTCTTCGGCTATCTACTCGCAAGCCAAATGGAAGCCGCTGGCGACCCGGACTCCGAACGCTACGCGTATCTGCGCGGGCACTGGATCGAGCGCGAGACCGCTCAGCGCACGCATGTGCTCGCGCTACTAGACGCAGCCGTGGACACGGACACGAATCCCGGCGCACCAGACCCATTGACGTGCGTGCAGGTGTACAAACTGCTCGCAATGTACTCCGCGCAGCGGCACAACATGCGGGGGTTCGAGGAATCCCTCGGGAACGCCAGCAACATCGCGCTCCGGCATCATATTGCGCTGGGGCTGGATGATTTGGAGTCAGGGTCTTGGGCGGCGGATGAGGGGCGCTCCGCGCTGGCGCATCTGGTGTATCTTGAGGTGGCATGCGGCATTATCTTGAAGAACCCGCCGAGACTACCTCCGGTGATACTGGTAAAATTTCGCCGGCTCGCAGCGAGTATTTTTCTTCTATAGTCAGCCCATCCGAGACTCATTTGATGATTCATCAGACTATGAATCTCGAAGAAAACGAATTGAACTTCCTGCGTGCCAAGGGCGCGTTGCTCCTGGCTCAGAGTCAGCAACTGACTGCAGAATGGAACCGATCCGAACCTGGTATGTATTGTTTCGTGTTCAATATTTAATTCACATGTCGGGGATTTTATGTTCGTTCGTTTCACAGGCAGCATGGTCGGGAGCGAATGGGGTGAGCAGTGGATCAAAGTTACGGGCTGCACACAGACGCAGCTCGGCGTGATAAACACGGCCCTCCCCGACCGCTCTCTCTCCCACAAAGTTCAGTTCTTGATTCTCAAGAGCTGCATGATCGTCGTGCTCGCCGCCCTGGCAGAGCTGTACGCCGTTTTTGCGCCGTTCCACGCACGCGCCCGGCGGAAACACAGCACGATCATCAACGCTATCGCAGGCATCTCCCGCACACTTTCTCCGACGGACCACAAGTATTTCGATTGTATGTCCGAGGTTGGTTTTCTTTTGTTGGTCACTCCCGATTGTGTTTCGATGTTCAACTTGTGTTCGATTTCCAGATCTGTTGGGAGGTTGCGTCGCGAGAGATTTCAGAGCCGTCTGAAGCAACCCCGCAGTGGCGGGTGTGCCTTGCAAATGCGGTTTTACCAGACACTCCGGGGGACAATGAACCACTGTCGCTGGTGCGCGATCAAGGGGAACATGACTATCAGGACATCAGGAATATTGCAGGAGCCCTTAAGTGTCTCTAACCTTTAATGTTTAATCTCGCTGAACCGGTTACGTGCGGCGATTTTGTGGCTGGATCAACCGAGTTGACCGTATTCAAACTTTCTAACGGCCGTTTGAAGGACTGAATAACTATTGGAACACGCGTTCCTGATGCTTGTCCTCATTAGCTGAATTAGGGAGCTGATGTATAATATCCATGTCTATGAAGCAATGGTGTAAGCAATTAGATAGACTTAGTGCCACCGGAACGACACTGTCAGTTTCGCCCACAACATTACGCCTCCGTCTTTCCGTACCTAATTCATGCCAACTGCAATTCAGCTCCGGTTGCTTCATTTACAAGTTCAGTATTTCCGCTTCCTGTCCGAACCCATACTGTACTGCCCTGTATGGAGGCGACGACCAGATGACCGTGACATCCTCAAACAGCCGGGGGCGACGCGACGGAGTCGAGGGTGACCGTGACAGTCGCCAATTTGGGCGACCGCTGCTAAATTTGGCGACGTGGCCACCAAATTTTTTTCAGTGTCACGCCAACCTTTTAACGACCGAAGCTACTGTGACGGTGACCTGCAGGGACGGGGGCGACGCGACGGCCCCTCCGTGACCGTGACCGTCGCCTCCATACAGGGCGGTACAGTACAGCAGGACTGCTGGGAAATTCCGCCGAGTGCCACAACCAGTACTCAGCCTTAAGCTGAATCGGGTATGGCCCCCCGCTGGCACGGTCCAGCGCGTCAAGCCACTCCTGTGGCGTGCCCGTTGGTGACCTCCCAATACTCCGGGTGCCACCCAGCACAGTCTCAGTCGATGATCGCGGAAATGTGACCTTTGTGTACGAGGACATTGCGCGGAGCGAGGTCTCCGTGCTTAAATTTGGAGAGATATGTTCGTGCGTGGGATTATATGACAATATTGCTGTCTTCATGCTCCCATGAAGAAAGATTGGTGTCCATCCGTAAGAAACGGTGGAAATCATCGTGAGCCGAAAATGGCCCAGTAGGTTTGATCCCGAGTCAATAGTCTCGACAAGAGTTGTCGTCTGCGGACCCAACTAGCCAGGGGAGGGAGGGATGAGACTGCGGATTTGCCTCACGTAAGATCCGAGTTCTGCCAGGAACGCCTGCTGGGCGGCGGGCTGCATCTCGTCCCAAACAAAAGCTAACTGGCCGGGAACAAATTCCATCTGGATAAAGTTATTCTGCGGTATTATAGACGCAGTAGACTCTGAGGCACAGATGTGTTGTCCGCAATGTATTGCATCGCTTCAGCCTCTGAGTCGTGGACGTGGTGACTGAATTTACACAGAGTTTTAGGATCCGTGCGGATAGTTCGTGGTCCGCAGCGACCGTATAGAGCGTGCGCAACTGCCAGACGTGCCTTCAACAAGCGAAATCCTAATTTGTTGAGGGTGACCATAGAATAGCGTAACGTAGGAGTGGTAGGGTTCTAGCATGAATCAGTCAGTCAGAGTATCCGGCAGTCCAGTGAGTCAAAATTACATGGGAATTCATGATTGGCTGTTTGAAAGCTTGATAGAGGGTGGAAACGTTGGGATTGTCATGAGCGGAGGAACAGGCTTCGATATACACTCACCGCCACTGGTCATGTAATGTAACCTGTTGCCGATGTGGGTCCAGCCTGATACATTCGACTCATATATAAACAGCACAACATTACTCCACAGAAAGTAAAACAATGGTATAATATTAAAATTCAACACTTGTCTTGAATTCCAGCAGCTGAGAGATGATCTCAGGTTAATCACCCAGTTCAAGTTGTTCTCTTAATAAGTTTTATTCAGATGGTTACCTCGAGCGCCACTCGCAATCCAGGAGTACTGCATTGGAATAAATGTCTGTCTTATGTAGATTTAAGTCAACAAAGACTAGAAGCCTCTCAATTGCCCAGGAAACACATAGATGCGCAAATAAAGGTATGATTAAGTTTGGTCGTGTTGATTTGTTCAGCCTTGAACCGTGGGAATTCGGGAATTACGTTTGTCATTTTCCGCGCCACTGTGCATTAATACAGTTGTGGATGCAGATTTTTGGAGGGTTAGATCATCGGTTCGAGCCTCGCAGTGCGGTGCACCGCCAAAAGAATATCAGTGCATTGCATTGACTGGTGAAATCGATGCACACTGAACGGCATTCACTGCATTTTGACAGGTTCTGGACCCACCTTAGCCGAGGTATGCCGAGCCGTTCCCGAGGTGCCTTGGCTAACCTCGACAGCTGTCCAGAACCTTTCAAAATGCAGTGATTGAATATCCATTCAATGCTCAAGCCTATGAATTCGAAATATAGAATTACAGTCGTCGTTACAACACAATCGCTCCTACAAGAGGACATTTTCGTTTGTCCGTTGTCTACGCCGCCATCTTCTTCAGTATCACCTCCACCTCCGGCTGCACACTCGCGACCATATCGCGCGTGGTCTTAACAGGCTTCCAGCCAATCGAGAGCGAGCGCGTCGCGCGGCAGCGCGCATTCGTTGCGAGGTAATAAGTGCCCTAAACGATGGACAGAATCAGTCCGCATCAAATCGCACGGAGTCAAAGCACACCGACCCCGAAGTACTTCTCAATCTCTGCCTCCGAGAACGTCGTCGGCTCTGGGTTGTCGCACTTCCCGAGCGCCACCAGCACATCTCCGATCGCCTTGCCCACGTCATACAGCGAGCTCTCGCCGCTCTCACCAAAGTAGAACCCATTGCGCCCGTGCCCCGCGGTGCCCGCCACGATGGCGTCGTACAAGACTACGAATAGATCCGCGACTGAAGGCAGGCCGTGTTAAAAGCAGACTGGCCTGCCAGAAAATCGGTTATGTATGGAGGAGTCCCGACGCACCCTCGTGGACCTCGACGTGCGGCCATATGTTCTTGCCGGCGCCGATCACGCCCGCGCGCCCGCGGTCGAGCGCCGCCTTAACGAGCATGGGGATCTGCATCGACTGCGTGTTCTGGATCCCCAGGTCGACGAGCCGCCCCGTCGCGCGGCCGTAGACCGCCGCGGGCATGATGATATAGCTCTGGATGTAGCCTGCAAACAGCGGTAAGCAAGAAAAGTGGAGGGAGGAAAACCAGGCACGCGGACCCTCTGCGTCGGCGTTCGTGATCGTCAGGTCCACGTCCCTATGCAGCTGCGTCGGGGCGAGGGATTCGATTTGGTCGGCGTCGGAGTCATCATAGATGGTCGTGGTGGCGAACATCCCTCTGGCATCGTCCATGAGAACACCTACCTAAGCGTCATTTTCGGTTCAGCACGCAGAAAAGAGTGAAATTCTGACCTGCGCCAGACTATGAAGGTCGCTCTGAGTCGCTTCCCCGACGACAGAATTTAGAAGCTCACAGTGTGTATGAAGATCGGAGTGGTTCCCGTGAACGCATGTCGCTTCCTCAGACCCGCCAGCGTAGCGTTTGTCGCACCAAGATCGTCACTATCCGCCTAAGTACAGACTTTCAACTGTAGACCCAGAAAGATGTTGAATGCACAAACCATGGCGATAACTACGTCCGCTTCGCTCGCGAGCTTCTCGACGAGCGGGGCATCCTTGTGCGATCCGACCACGGCGTCGACGCCCAGCTCCATCAGCTTTTCTGCTTTCTTGGCATCCCGGACGAGGACCGTGATCTGGAAGGTACTGGCACGCGGATGTGCCAGGAATCGCATGAGAACACAGCCGCCGATATATCCTGTCCAATTGCCATGTTAATGGAAGAACACGTTGTCATTGGGCATTTGAACATGCCAGTTGCGCCAGTCAGGAGAAAGTTAGTTTTATTTCCAGACATAGCGAATGATGAGAGGAACCTCCAGATGGGAGAAGCTTATAAGGTTCTTTCTTGGTAAGAAGCCGCAATCTTACTAATTACCGCTCGGCTCGGTATACAGAGTTTGTCATCGAGGAGAGTTGAATATAACTGATAACCGAAGGAGAGGGCGCTGTTTCTGTGACAGATTCTGTTTGGATGTTGGGCACGTCGGGGTGTCTCAGGCAATCGACCCCCTCCCAAATGCAGATCACGTGTATTTACGGTCACATGTATTTCTGTACGAAAAACAATATTTCAAGTCTTTTGAGCGCGTCTTCGTCTTGCCAGAAGAGTTCCTACCACAAGTCTTGTATCTCCCGTATTCGAGTTGCCGAAGCAAGCGAAAGAACCCTCCAGGCTGGATAAGGTGTCCCGTAAATTCCAAGATGGCAACAATAGGTATGCCACCCACCGCTTTCCGCGAGCACCGGTATACCTCGACTGAAATCCCACCCTGCAGATGAGATTAAATGCTCCAGATGCTCCTACAGAGGCCCTCAGTCGACCTTCCCTCAGAAAGCCAATCTCACGTACAATAAAAGCTGTTTTGAGTGCAAAAGAAAACAGGCGGGGGAACGCGATGAAAAGCGCTCCGACGGCGACACTAGGGCCGCCACCGGAGGCGCCCGACGCGGTCCTAATGTCCAGCCCGTTCAGGGCCATACAACGCTGGACTGGAACGAATGCGTGGCTCTTCTTGAGGCACACAAGAATGATGCTTTTGAGTTTGAAACTTTTGTTTCGATGACGGGAGACAGCGCCACTACGAATTTTGGGGGGATGGCATCCGGGAAGGACGTCGCCGATACTATAGCCAAGGCGATCTGGGATATTTCCAGGTACCCTTTCATGTAAGTTAATTCGGCATTGAGTTGAAAAATATTTACTGACGCACCATAGTTATAAGAAGTCCAAGAAAAGCTCTGTGTCCGATGCCGTCCGGACGTACTCGTATTACTGTGCACAGAACGAAGATGAAGTTAAGAAATCCCAGCTCCACGATGAACCCCGGAAGCGCCGTACGCGGATGAAGATGTCTCGGTTTCCGTGCAAGGGGACACTGCAAATTACTGTTGACGACGATAACCTCGAAATTCCGCAGAGACTAAAGCTGAAACATCATCAGTCACATCTGCATTACGTCGACATCTCTATCAGCAAAAATATACACGACTTTGTAGAGGCCCAGAAGCACGAGTCGGCCGCGACGGTAAATAGTTTGAATTTATTTTCCATCACGCCACCGAAGCTGAAGAAAAATCCTAAAGATCTGGACGCGTGTTTTAGCAGAAAATCCCGGTACCGAGGTGACCCAGAAACAGATCTACGCGCTTTGGAGCGAGTTAAATGAAGGGGCTTGGCGACTGGATGATGACCAGGTAAAATCCGCGCAGATGATCTTGGAGAAATTGGAGGGTACCGACGTCGAGATTATACCCATACGTGCGGAGCCAGGAATCCATGCGATAGCATTCGCTCTCAAGGAAGTCGTCGATGGTTGGGCAGAGGAGACGGAAGAGTTGGCGATGGACTCGACCTGTAAGTTTTCACGTCCTTATTTTCCGATGGCTGTTCAAGGAAAATATCAGGGAAAACAAATGCGGCTCAGTACAAAGTTTATGAGTTTGTTGCCGAAGCCAAGGGCCAGGCCATGCCCTTCGCATTTCTATTCACGGTGTCCACCGGAGATGCGGCGGAAGGCGCAAAAACTCGCATGCTCAGTGATGTTCTAGAGTATATCAGCGAGCGTTGTCCGAACATAATGTTCACCATGTCGGATAAGGAGCCCGCGGAGATCAACGCTTGCAGAGCCAAAATCTCGCAACAACAATGGTCGCTTTGGACTGAGCTTCGTGCGACGCAATTCCCCGCTTAAAAACAACGATGATCGTTGAGAGCCTGTGGAGAAATGTAAAGCATCGAGACCTCGCGGAGTTCAATCGCCCTAGGCTGGACCTTGTCGTGAGCATTGTTTTCAAGAGTCTTCTACCTCGGGTGAAGTGGACACTGGAATACGTACGTGGTTTACGTCAGATTGGCCGGCCACAAGCACTTGCAGGTTGGCAGGTGGATGCCAAGGCAGAGTGGGTCTATAAAAGTCGTTCACCAACTGCTTAAGAGCGCCCCCAACACCCAAGGAAGGGCCGAACGTCTGGCGCAGCTCGCAGAAGAGGAGAGTCGGGAATCCGGCACCTATGCAACTGATATCAAAACCTGGGTCTGTCCCTGCCCGCATTTCTTCAAAAGCAGGTTCCTGATGTGCAAACATCTCATTCGGGAAGCGAACAAGCTGCTGAATAACCGGCCACTTACCGACTTACGGTTTTTCCTTGATTTGCGCCGAAACCATTTCCCCCCTTATTACTCCATGCCCGGCATTCATACAGAGGCAGAGTCGACAAGTGGAGAAGAATTTGAGCCGAAGGAGGTCCTCGTACTCGGAATCCGTGGTGCCGTCCTTCCGGTCCGCGCAGAGAGGCCCACCGAAGTTACGCGCGGGACTGTGCAGACTGCAGACTCTGCGCCGATTGATGGTTGCAGTGACCAGCTGTCGGAGCGTGTGAGCGACGGAGCTTCTGCTCAGACTGGCTCGGTTGAAGACATAGTTAATGCACTGACAGACGAGACGCCGGGAGTTGTGGATGAGGAAGAACTATCAGACAGTGACCGTGATGTTCGCGTAAGTCTGTCACTAAATACACTGCCGAGACACATATTTCTGATATTAATTTGCAGGTTACAGTCACCGAGGCCCGGAAAACTCACTTAAAACGCTGCTGGGAAGACATGATGGGAGTCATGGATAACCCACGCGGCGTTCATCCTAAAATGGCCGCAATTTTGGAAGGTGCATTTGCGAAAATTGAAAAAATAGGCGGCGATATTGGAACGGACAAGAGACGGCGGAAAAATCCGCGTACATGGGATGATAATAACTCGAATACAATGTATCTAGATTAATTCTGGTGATAGACGCGTCGAAATGTGCTTGACGCGTCTTAGAGCAATCTTAGAGGCGTTTAGACACGTGAAGTTCACGGGACTTAAAATCACGTGGTCTGCATTTGGGAGGGGGTCGATTGCAGCTGTACGTCGGGGTTCGCAAACTGTTGGAGGTTCATTCTGTCAACGAGAACTAGGGGTCGGGAAGTCAACATTGACGGGCTTACACTGCTCATCCTGCGCCGAGAAAAAGAGAAAGAAGGAGACAGAGCGTAGGAAAGGCAAAGAAACAAAGGCCCAGAACAGCGGGTAACGACTAGTAGGGGTGCTCAATAACTAGGTCGACCTGGTCAGGTCGCCATTTAATTCGAAAAACATTTGATCCTTTGATTGCCAGCTGTCTCGGCTGTTGTTTCGGTTGCCAGCTGTCTTGGTTGCTGTGTCGCATATTATTGAGAGAGAAATACGAGGATTTGAGTAAGTGATATCATACGAGGTAGGTAGTAGGTAGGTAGTATTACACGGCACGGTCCCGCTTAGGAACGCCGGTTTGAGGAAGTATCCAGGCATAATACAGGCTTTATATTTACACCATCGTCCCGAGGATTCAAGCTCTAATCAGTGAATGCCCCTAAGTCAGAACCCCGGCAATATATATTTTCGGAACAGAGTTACGAATATGTTAAAGGAGTTTGGTGCTTTATTTTATTTTATAAAGGTTATTGTATAGAGTACCAAGCACTTGCTTTCGTATTTGCAATGTTTAAGCGCGTGCTTGGTAGTACACATATTATAGAGGCCCAATCTACTGTTAGGTACATACAACTTGGCATAGAAGCGGGAGAAACGGGAGAAATGGGAGAAATGGGAGAAATACCAAACGAGGGCAAACACTTGTCTGTCACCCAGGCTAATTCGAGATGGTATCTGAAAATGGAACTACTGTATATTCAAATCCATGAAGACGACGGACCGACATAAATTCTAGAATTATTTTACAACAAACTCGGTTCCGAAAATATATATTGCCGGGGTTCTGACTTAGGGGCATTCACTGATTAGAGCTCGAATCCTCGTATGATATCACTTACTCAAATCCTCGTATTTCTCTCTCAATAATATGCGACAAAGCAACCAAGACAGCTGGCAACCGAAACAACAGCCGAGACAGCTGGCAATCAAAGGATCAAATGTTTTTCGAATTAAATGGCGACCTGACCAGGTCGACCTAGTTATTGAGCACCCCTAGTTATTCAGTTATTCTCACCAAATATGCCGGCAATAGCCAGACAAGATCTCTGTCAATGTTGGGAGGTAGGAACTAGTGGTTGACTTTCCATAAGCTTAGATAAATGCTGGGGAATATTTTGAAGCTTTGCCGAGACAGCTGTCGGGACCCCATCACTTCGGAGGCACGAAAACGTACAAGGTTTGCTCGAAATTTAAGAAATTCTAAAGAGGGGGTAGCGACCCCCCCTTCAGACTTTATTGCTTGGAATAAACTAGTTTGGCGGTGTGCACAAACACTCCGTCCGCTTCCCAAGCCGCCAAGTGCCCAAATTCTGTTGAGAAAAATGCCATGGCCTCCCATTCCTCATCGGAGTTCGTTCCGGTCCTTCTTCAAGGGTGAGAACCAAATTGATTGAAATATTCTTTCTTACGGAAATTCAGGCCGTTGCTGGACAACTGGAATATCCTATTAATGGATGCCATCACTGGGTGACTTCCCATAAGGTAAATTTATTCTGAGGGAATATTTCGGCAAGATGCCGAGGCACCTGTCAGGACCCCATCACTTGAGTCATCCAAAAGCGGAGGCCTTTTATTCTGAATCAGTCGAGTAGATTTAATTCCTGGAGGGGGGGTAGGCACCCCCCCTCCAGGAATTTGGATGGCGGAATAAACCTTTTGGGGCGATTTTGATTGATCGTCACTCCTTGTCACCAGTGTCACAAACTCTCTGCCGTCTCCCAACGTTGGCCGTGGCTGTTACAGGCCCTTCAATGCGTTGACCATGCATCCCTTCACTGTAATTTGACTCTTGAACACCTCAAAACACCTCCCACTCACTGGAATCAGTCGGGAATCGGCTTTTTTCAATATCATCCATTTCTGGCGGAATCTGGCCGAACAAGATTAATGTCCATGTTCCTCTGTGTTCACGACGCAGCAACACTTCTTTTATATGACAGGGCCCAGAGAATGTCATTTAGAAGCTCTCTGTAGGTGCAAGCGGTGTATTATAGTTCAATGAATATATTATTTTGCTTGCGGGAAACCCGCAGGCTTGAATATCGTCGGCATTGATCTCATCACTGGCACCCTCAAACAAGCTCGAAAATTCCGCTGGAATATATTTACCTTACGGGAAGTCACCCACTGGCACCCTCAACTAAGCTCAGAGAATATTCTATCCTTATGGAAAGTCAGCCAGTAGGAAGCTAATGTTTTTTAACCAATCTTTTTTTAAGAATAATTCCAACCATAGAGTTACAGATCATTTCACCTCTCCTGATCGTTTGGAGTCTGGAGGCCAATTTTATCCGTTGAGATGTAATGAACCGTACATTTGACGAATGAAAGAAGGTTCAAGGTTCTTGATGTGCCCTCAGGCTGTCGGCGAAGATAAACTAGTAGGCTCTGTTCCTTTGTCTGCAAATCAAGATGGCGACAGTGCGGTCTGAGCACAGGGGCCAGCCTATTGTTCGTAGACTGATGGGCCACATCACATGGTTCACTATTCTTGAGTCTACTTGAGGCAATGCGAGTGTGACTACCTTCGAGGATGAGCCAGGATGTGAGAAAATAAATAAAATTGCTGACTCTGCGCAACGGGACGCAAACTCGGAAGAGGTGGCCGATCTGGACGAGGCGCGCCCGGTGTTGGGGGATGTGGCGTCGTGGTAACCGAGCACCCCGAATGTGCGGGACGGGATGGTCGCGGCCATAACGATATTGGAATCTGGATGGAGCGACGAGTTGTCGCTTGTGGAAGTTGTGGTTAACCGCCAGAAGCGGACCGGCGATCAGTTTGGTCAACGCCTTCGATCTAAACAACACGTTCTTCTTTTCCTCTTACTTGCAATGGCCAAATGTGCGATACAAGAGTCGGCTACTACTGCCAGCCGGGCTTTCTCGGTTTTTCTTTTGATATGGTGTGAAGCTGATGCCAGCCCACATCGCGTCACTCCAGCGTTGCGCCGCGGCCGGCAGCCGGCAGCCGTCTGTTGCACTTGCCGGATCTCGGCAAACTATATGAACTCGTATCCACTGTGTGTGTGTGAAGCGGGGGAGGGGGAAGGGTTCCCAGATACATATATTGCAAAGAAAAGAAGTAGAAAGGGGTTGTAAAAAACGAACTGTGAATAACCCTCGGGCTATAGTTTGTATCCGTCTCTCGAAGGGATATGTGAGAAGTAAAGCAGGCTCGTCACAAGATATTCCATTTTCTGTCTGTCGGAATTTACATTGACAATCTCTGCCCCGCCGAGACCTGCCGAGAGTCAGGTTCAGCCCAACCGCCATGTTCAAGATGACGAAAAATTCTCAAACATCCCGACAAAGCTAACAGTCAGCATCGCCTGGGCTGGAAGTGAATGCATTGCAATGCAGACGTGAGAATCACAAAGAGGGTATTCAAAAAAGAAAGTATTCTAGATCTGAGGATGTACGACCTTGTTCCAGATTGTTCCTCAAAAAAAAAAAAACCATATGCACAAAACGAGTCATGATTGTGATGCATACTGCGGGGGTAAGTCGTTGGGCCCGCGTTCCAGTGCAAGCTGGGACACCTGGTTGCGCAGCAGCTGCATCTCGTTCGCCATGTTCGCCAGCGCGAACTCCGTCGTCCTCGGTTGCTCAGGCTTCGTCGGGTTCGGAGGCGCAGCGGTAGCCTCCACACGGCTGGTGCTCACGTTCATGGAAGAGGTCTGAGGTCTGTCGGCAAAGGGCTGCGCCCTCTCGGACATAACGGGTGGTCGTGCGCGCATCCCGAGATCGTCAGCGCCATCGTTAATGATGGCGGACTCCGTGTGCGGACCGAGGGTGAAGGGTTGTAACTGACGCTGCGTGCGCCGGCGGCGGATGAAAAACGCGGCCAAACCGAGAGAGAGGAGAAGCAGGCAGCCGAGGATGGCGCCGACGATCGCGGCCACAGGGGAATGTTGATTCGCCGTTTGGGATTCAGCGGTTTGCGTGGTCGGCGCATTTTGGGTCGAAGAAAGTCCCGTGGGGCTCTAGATCTTGTTCAGAGAAATTCTACCTGCGTATTGGCGCCGCCCGACAACTCACCAGGGTCACGGTAAACAATTCGGTGGAAATAATTGACCCGCGCACAACCGTGTGATCAAGTGTCACCGTGACAAATCCAGTGACAGTATCGGTGACAAATCCAGTGACAGTATCGGTGTCGGTGACAAATCTAGTGACAGTATCGGTGGTAGTTTCTGTTTGGACGTCTGGGGGTGGGAGGGGGGGAGGGGTGCTGCGCTGTCGGAGGTTCATTCCGTCAATGACAATGAGGAGTCGGAAAGTTAACATTGGCGGACTTACAAGGCTCATCCTGCGCCGAGAAAAAGAGATACAAGAAGAAGAGAAAGGAGATAAAGTGTAGGAAAGGGAAAGAAACAAAGGTACAGAACAGCGGAGGACCATGTAGTTGTTCTGTACAACCTTGGCTACCAACTATGTTGGCGATAGGCAGGCAGGATCGAGATCACTGTTGAAAGGTGGGAAGCTAATGTTTTTTTAGCCACGAATTGAAACGAATAAAATTCGAACAGCTGCTTCACCTTTTTTAAGAATGATTCCAACCGTAGAGTTGCAGATCATCTCCTCTCATGGTCGTTTGGGAGGCCAATTTTATCCGTTGAGGCGTAATTAACTGTACATTTGACAAACGAAAGAATGTGAAAGGTGCTCTTGATGTGCCCTCAGGCTCGGCTCCTTTGTCTGCAGATCAAGAAGACGACAGTACGGTCTGAGCACAGGGCCAGTCTATTGTTCATAGACTGATGGGCCACATCCGATGGTTCACTATTCTTGAGTCTACTTGAGGCAATGCGAGTGTGACTACCTTCGAGGATGTGAGAAAATGAAGAAAATAAAGAAAATTGCTGACTCTACGCAACGGGACGCGAACTCGGAAGAGGTGGCCGATCTGGACGAGGCGCCCGGTGTTGGGGGATGTGGCGTCGTGGTAACCGAGCACCCCGAATGTGCGGGACGGGATGGTCGCGGCCATAACGATATTGGATGGAGCGACGAGTTGTCGCTTGTGGAAGTTGTGGTTAACCGTCAGAAGCGGACCAGCGATCAGTTTGGTCAACGCCTTCGATCCAAACAACACGTTCTTCTTTTCCTCTTACTTGCAATGGCCAAGTATGCGATACAAGAGTCGGCCACTACTGCCAGCCGGGCTTTCTCGGCTTTTCTTTTGATATGGTGTGAAGCTGATGCCAGCCCACATCGCGTCACTCCAGGTTGCGGCAGCCGACTGCCGTCCGTTGCCGGATCTCGGCAAAAACTACATGAACTCGTATCCACTGTGAAGCGGGGGGAAGGGGGTTAGTTTGGTTAAGTTTGGGTTCCCAGATACATATATTGCAAAGAAAAGTGAAAAAAGGAAGTAGAAAGGGGCTGAAAAAAGCGAACTGTGAATAACCCTCAAGCTATAGCAGAGGCTTGCATTCGTCTCTCGAAGGAATATCGGTTGGTGGAAAGTAGAGCAGGCCCATCACGACACATTCTATTCTCTGTCTGTTGGAAAGCCTTTACATTGACAATCTCCCTGCCGAAAGTCAGGTTCAGCTCGACCGCCACGTTTCGAGATGACGAAAAATTCTCAAGCCTCCCCATAAAGCTAAACTGAACCTAACAGCCAGCATGGCCTGGGTGGAAGTAAATGCATTGTAATACAGACGTGAGAATTATAAAGAGGCTATTTAAAAAAAAAAGTGTCCTGAGTAAGTAGGGCCCATTCTATGGCGCTTTGTTCCAGATTGTTCCTCAAAACTATAAAACTATGTGCAAAAAACTCACGATTTTGGTACATACTGCGGGGGTAAGTCGTTCGGCCCGCGTTCCAGTGCAAGCTGGGACACCTGGCTCCGCAACAGCTGCATCTCGTTCGCTATGTTCGCCAGTGCGAACTCCGTCGTCCTCGGTTGTTCAGGCTTCGTCGGATTCGGAAGCGCAGCGGCAGCCTCCACACGGCTGATGCTCACGTTCATGGAAGAGGACCGAGGTCTCTCTGCAAAGGGCCGCACCGTCTCGGACATAATGGGTGGGCCCGTGCGCACAGCGCCATTGTCAGTGATGGCGGACTCCGTGTGTGGACCGAGGGTGAAGGGTTGTAACTGACGCTGCGTGCGCCGGCGGCGGATGAAAAACGCAGCCAAACCGAGAGAGAGGAGAAGCAGGCAGCCGAGAATGGCGCCGACGATCGCGCCAACAGGGGAGTGTTGATTCACCGTTTGGGATTCAGCGGTTTGGGTGGCCGGTGCATTTGGGGTCGAAGAAAGTCCCGTGGGGCTCTAGATCATTGTTCAGAGAAAATTCTACCTGCGTATTGGCGCTGCCCGACAACTCACCAGGATCACGGTAAACAATTCGGTGGAAATAATTGACCCGCGCAAGGTAAACAGGTCGGTAACTGTATGATCAACCGTCTGATCAAGTGTCACCGTGGCAATATCGGTGACAGTTTCTGTTGGGATGTCTGGCGCGGCCGTTGCGGCTGTTTCTGTCGAAAAGCCTGCTGGCGCGGCCGTTGCGGCTGTTTCAAAGCCTGGTGGCGCGGCCGCTGCTGCCTCCGGCGAGCTCGCGGACCGCTAGATGTTCATTCTGTCAATGAGAACGAGGAGTCGGAAAGTTAACATTGTCGGACTTACGCCGCTCATTCTGCGCCGAGAAAAGAGATAGAGAAAGAAAAGGAGATAAAGGGTAGGAAAGGGAAAGAAAAAAGGCACAGAACAGCGGGGAACCATCTAGTTATTTAGTTATTCTGTGCCGTATAATTCTACCTACCTACCTGTACAACCTCACGAAATATGCCGGCAATAAACAGGCAAGATCTCTGTCAATGTTGGTAGGTAGGAAGTTGATGTTTTTTTAGCCACGAATTCAGATCCTGTCCAATGGTAGGTAGGTAGGTAGGTAGGTAGGATTACACGGCCGGTCCCGCTGAAATGAATTCAAACAGCTGGTTCATCTTTTTAAGAATGATTCCAACCGTAGAGTTACAGATCATCTCACCTCTCATGGCAATTTGGGAGGCCAATTTTATCCGTTGAGGCGTAATTAACGGTACATTTGACAAACGAAAGAATGTGAAAGGTGTTCTTGATGTGCCCTCAGGCTCGGCTCCTTTGTCTGCAGATCAAGAAGACGACAGTACGGTCTGAGCACAGGGCCAGTCTATTGTTCATAGACTGATGGGCCACATCCGGTGGTTCACTATTCTTGAGTCTACTTGAGGCAATGTACCTTCGAGGATGAGGGAGGATATGAGAAAATGGAGAGGTGCAACGGGAGGCAGATCTACACAAGGTGCGCGTGTGGGGGGATGGTCGCAGTCATAGCGATATCGGCTGTGTGAGAGCCTGTGTAACGATTTGAGTTGTGGTTGGTTTGCCATAACGGAGCCCGGACCGATCGGACCGCGATTTGGTCAACGCCTTCAATCCAAACAGGAAGTTTCTTCTCTTCCTATCATTCCCTATACAGCGATGGCGAATGCGATATTAGTCGGCCAATCCGCTCCATACTCAGTTCTACGATATAGGGCGATGGGGCCCCCGGTCACGATCGCGTCACTCCAGTGAAAGTCGTATACAGCTAATATCCAAGATTCCAAGTTGCAGCCTTTTTTTTTTTGGTTCGCCTCAACTTGAGCTCCGGCTGCGCCTTCGCAGTTGCACCTCCCAGATTTCTAATGGCCACGGTTTCAGGCTACCGAAGGCCCAGACCACCCGCAGGCATTGATAACTACTACGTATCCCGAAACTCGGTGACACACCACGAAGCCCGAGGACTCTGCCTAGGAATAGTGTGGACTCTGAGTCGCCTAATCTTCCATCTTAGGTGTTTTTACTTCATCTGGGCTCACCGGGGACAGTGAATTCGTGCCGATGTCTCAGCCAAAGTGGGTTTCATGATCAGCACACGGTATCCGGGCTGAAAAGAAGGAAAGAAACAGCATTGTGATGCAGTTTGCGAAGAAGGCGCACGACTTTTCGCATCTAACTTGACGCGGACGGCGCCAAGATGGCGCGATATGCTTTGGAACAACTCTTCGCTTTCCCGGCAACTGGCCCGCTGCCGTCGTAAGCGGGCGGATCTTGTGCTCCTTTTGGGGGCTAGTGGACCATTGGTGGAATCTTATTGGTGGGTTTCCCATGGTGGCGTGGATTCAGCAGTGGCATATGTGCGTATTCGCGTTAAGTATATTGAGGCAGGGACTGACGCTGACGGACGACAAGGTGGTAACAAGGATCCGGATCGCCCCTATAACGTTATTGTAAAGATCTTTGCGCCTCAGGCTAGATCAAAATGCGGGGCCTACTTAAATGAAGGGTCTGCGTACCTGTCCCCCAATGTCTTACCTCGACCCCCTCACCTTACTAGTAGCCCTTCCCGCCGCCGTCGTTCTCATCCACGTCGCCCTCTATCTCGTCGACCCATATGGTATTCGTCAATATCCTGGA